>JMFS01082974.1:0-42548 GCA_000699545.1 Podiceps cristatus
GCTGCGTGTTGGCGCCTAAAAAGGGAGACCTGCAGCACCGGAAAAAACCCCAGCCAGCCGAACACCCGACCCCCGCCCCCCAAACCCCTCTTGTCCCACGGGTGCTTACCTGTATACGTAAACACACAGCCCTCTCTGTAGCTAAATACTGTTGCTGGCCCCTTCTGCGTTTTATTAAATAATCCGAAAAGGCAAGATCTGGTACCAAAATGAGATTAAAAAAACATCTGGAAGAAGCAGTTGAACTCAAGCCCCTTGACAATCCTGCACGCAGGAGCAATCCCAGCACTGTCAATCTCCTTTCCAAAATTATCCCGCGCCTTGCCTGTGCTGATGCTGAAGGCTGTTTGTGCCTCAGATGATCCGTGCCATAAAAGGAGCGGATCAGTTGCTCAGAGCTAAAACTTGTGACATTTCTGTCCACATTTTTGACTTCTGCTGACCTCCCTGGTGAGGAGGAGACGTGAGCTGTGCTTTGTGGCATCGCAAGCAACCGCAGCTTGAAAGGTGCAGCCCACTTACTGGTGTGCCCATTTACTGCAAACCTATCAAGCCAGGTAGAAGGGATATATTACAAATCATGAGCAATTACAACCCAAGTGCATGTGGGGTGAGGGCATAAGCTCTTTTGGTGCCACATTCTACCATCAATTGTCTGTAAAAGAAACTAACAAAAAAATGAGTGAAGAAAACAGAAACTAACAAAGGACCCCAAATCATTCTTTACAAACCGTAGTGAAGAGATACGAAGATAAGGGTAATGTTATCTCCTTGACCACTGTTCTCCTTTCTCTGCTTGGCTACTTACTTTCTAAAACTTGTATCTTTGGATGCTGCTCCTTTTCTGCAGTTTTAGTTAAAATCTGCCGATGAAGTCAAAAGTTATTGAGAAAATGAGGCAGAACATGACAGCATGTATTTTGCTTTCTTATGAAACTAGCTTAAAAAATAATCATATGGAGCTAGCACTCGAGAATTGGTTTTGTGGTAAACAGAGAAATCAAACCTCAAGCCACTGCCAAGGCTTACACCCTATGTCTGGACATGAAGTCTCGCCAAGAGTTTGGGACTTTGTGAGCCAGTTCCGCCAAAGCAATGAAACAAGTAGAATTAACTTCATCGTCTCAGAGACCTGCAAATATTTATAAATTGCTCCTTGATTTACTCCATACTCAGTTTAATTCCATTGTTGGCCTTGCACACCTTGCCCGAGAAGAGGAGCTGAGGGATGCTACACTGCAACCCAATAATTGAGGGAAATGAAAGGAACTGGCACTGTATCTCAGGGAAAGCCTCAGCACGCGGCCGGCTCGAAGTGCTTTCCTGCCATCTCCTGGACTTCCTTGGCAATGACAGGGAAGCAGGGTCTTACTCACCATTTAAAATCTGGATTGCAGCGGCTCTGTGCCGTGAGGTAACAACGCGCAGGTTTGCCACGGTACGTGCATGTTGTAGCTCTGAAAAGGAAGGCTGTCACATTCGTGATTCAGGTCAGCAAGGAAGACCGAGCAACGAGAGAAAAGTTGGTGAGGGACATAGAGCAGCTCGGGAGCTGGGCAGTCGCATCAGAACAGCACGCAAACCTGTAGCCTCCGAGATGAGGAAATAAATACATGATCCTCATGTCATTCCAACATGTTCTGGAAGCAATCACTACCTTTCAGTGAGAACTTTCAAGATGGAACTCTGTCAGACTTCAACCTGTGAGCAACATGTAGGACACCCAATAAACATTACTTCCACCAGAGAAATCAAAAAGGTCATAGCTTACTATTTGCCTGGGGAAGAACTGAACGTGCCCTTTGCAAGCAAAGACACTTGATTGCACCGCAAGTAGGTGTCTTTGACATTTACTGCCAGCGGCCGCAGCCAGATGATCTCTTCCATCCATCCTTCCTAAAAAGCTGCCTGAAACATTGTACCTACCACACAGTATTGTGAGATCGAGTTCTATGGTAAATCAAATAAAGGAAGATACATTACATTCAACTTATCTTCTATTTAATCCTTGTCAAGTATTTTCCTTCTTGGCATTTCAGTAAGTACATTTTACTGTTTTTAAAATTTAAGTATTAGAATTTATCTGAAGATTGTTGCTGGCAATTTTTGCTGGTCAATTGATGTGTTCATCTCTATTTGCAGAAAGTCATGTAAGTAATGGAGACTGAAGAGAGTGATCTTTCAAAATGTAGAATTTAGTAGTCACAAAAAAGGCTACAGAACACTTGAACTTAATTTTCAACTATGAAAAAAATGATTAATTTAAAAAATATTAAAAAAACAGGAGAAAGACAAGGAACTGAAACAAGTCCTAGCTTTGCAACACATTCAGATTGCTTGAATAAGGAAAGGCTTATGTTTTACTACTTAAATCACAAGCAACAGAATCATTTCACGGGAAACACAGAATAGCAGATTAACTTCCAACATATACCTCAAGGGCTCCAGAACCAAACTAACCAAATCAACTCACCTGACTTGGTAACTAATAGTTAAATTTGCAGTAATGAAAAATTTAGACATTTAAAGTTTGATCTAAGGGCATAACTGAGGTTCAAAGAAAGTGCTGTCACAAGAGAAGTTCCTACCTTTACTATTGTTAAAAAACAAAGGTGTTTGGTGCTGCCCTTCATGTAAGTGTTCTTAATGATACACCTAAAATGTATGTATATCAGCCAACTTGTCATTTAATATTGGGAACTAATATTAGTTCCTAATAATTGGTTCCGTAAGTCTTAATGTATTGTTACATATGAAATTGTGTATGAACAGTGAAGTGTACCAGAAATTTTATTCAGACCAGTAAACTGAACATATTTACATTACAATAAGCAAAGGACAAAATTTGTTCAAAAACCTTTATTTACTATAAAGACAAAAAACACCAAAATAGGTACAAATTATACTATATAAAATTGGTTCAATGGGGTAAAAACTTTTAATTAAAATATCTTGATATATTTAAAATAACAAAGGATACAATGAAGCCAAATTTCTTAACCCAGAGATTTCTGTAAAATTTGCTTGCACAGTAAGGTGCTAATAGAAGTTAGCCCTTAAGCCCTCGAAGTCTTAGGAATCAGTCACATAGCAAATATAATTTCATTGTGAAAGTGAACTTTGGTAGAAGAAACTCTATAGGATACCTGAGGTAGTAGAAACTGGAATAAACAGCAGTAGACGTTATTTACAACTTAAGTACCAAATAACATTAAGAACACAAAAAAATAATTACACAATACAATTTTCAGTCCAGCTTTGATCCAAAGAAAATAAGAATATTACATCACATCTGCATTTTAAAAACACCACAATTACCAGCAAGCTGAGGGAAACGCAAACAAACTCAAACAAATGCATTTGGACACCTAGAGGCAGTTTGAGTTTGAAATGTGGTAGGCATGGTGATCTACAAAGTAATACTGATTAGCTGAGGTTCATCAGTTTATACAGTTTACGTTTCTGCCAGAAATAGAATTAATCTGACAACTGATCTTCCAGTACATGAATTGGCAAGAGTGCATCCTTTAAAGCTTGCACATAAGACAGACTTGGAAACAATCTTATTAGAATGAGAAATTCTAAAGTGGTCAAAAAAAAGTCAAGTACAAAACAGTTAGAGCTACCAAACTTCACATTTCGGTATTATCTTTTTAACTCTTCAAAGTCTGCCAGTCTTCCAAAACAAAGGAATGTAAAATTTCCAAAAGAAACACATTCACAACTAATGACACTGCTTTTTTTAATTAGTATTAGCATTATCATTCCTGTAAACTTATCTTTAAGATGTTTTACTTCCAATTTGTATTGTACATTTTTAATGTACTATAGCTTATTTTGTTTCTCCTGAGTCTTTGAAAATAACCAATCCAACTGGCACCTGAAGAGTTAAAACATTAACAGTATCTTTTTCAAAATAGATTAAACACAATCAATATTTGATTTAAAAAGATCCCCTTTCATAAAAAAGCAAAAGAAAAGCTGCCATTTTCCTTCAGAATTACATGCATCAGAATCTAAAAACCTGCCTTTAAAATAATTTTAAAAACCTGTTTTAAAAAACACACCCGCTAAAAACACAAGTTCTGCTCTACAAGTGAAGCTTTACTTCACATTTTACTTTATCTTGCTTTTCAAGTCCAAGTTTGTTTCTTATTAAAATAAATACCTTTATGGTAATATTTTTAACATTTTTCAAATTAAATTATCACTAACGGCTACAGTAAATAGATGATGTACGGCAGAAGGAAAACAGCAGGTACAACTTGTTTATCAGTAGAGAATGCAATCTCAGCTTTGTTACACAAAAAATGACATTGGCTCACAGGTGGCACCTACGGCCACTGAAGTACAGGACAAAGTCTCCCATAAACTTTTACGGGAGACAAGTCTGGAGCCTTTGACGTGAATCTTCTCTACATGATTTGCCTGAAGAAATTGCTATATGAAAAGAAGGCTCAACAACTCTTAGCATGATTCAGACTAAGCTGTTTTATGCAGAACAATCTTGGGTTTTGTTTTGCTTTTTAAATAAACTATACTATCAGAGCCTTCAAGACTGCCTGTTGGAGGTGGCATTTTATTTTATTCCAGATTTCCAGCAAATCTGTTTTTAAAACTTCTGTGTCAGCAAGATGTTCAATGACACAGTTTGCATCTTTTTCTAAAGACTATATTAAAATATCCCCTTTCCCTGAAAGTTAAAAGTACAATGAAAACAAACTTTAATTTCAAAAGAAATTACATGGCCAGCAGTAAATGCACAGTGAACCACAACTGCCTGCCCTTACTTTAAGGAAGGCAAAATGTTTTTTGAAGTATCCATCAAAGCTTGGATTTGTTACTCAGAGAACTTTGTATAATTAAAGAGACAGATACAGAACTTCCTTTTAGCCAGTGCTGAAAACTGACTAAGTGCAGAACCCTCTGTTTACATCTACGTGACGTGAAATGAAACAGTGATTGCTATATCAAAACAGATTCTGAGCTCCTCATCTGCTAATATTGCTGAAAAAGTGCTCCACATAAGATAAAAATCACTTATCTGCTAAATAATCATGCAGATTTAAGGAAAAATGCTTTTGTGTTCACACAGAGCCAGATGTTTGAAAAGGCACAGTTTACAGATCTCTGCACAAGTTGTGAAATGTTGCATACTGAGCTTAGGTAAAAGATCTTGATTTGTCGATCACATACTTAGGAAGGTTGTGATTTGTCAATCACATACTCCACTGGCCTTAAGTCCTTGATGTATCTCTCATTAAGGCCAGCAGAATAATACAATTTGCTGTGCTTAACTGCACGGCAAGACAGTTGTTGTATGTTCAGTTGCATCTTCTTCAATATATCAGCCTTATACGTAAGTTAGCTACCACGTAGTACGGAAGACCGGGTGTTTCAGCAGCTCCCTTGATGGCGGTCTGTCCTGAGGCTGAAGTTCTAGACACCGAAGAGTCACATCTTTCAAGCCAGGAGACAGATGTGTCGGGATTGATGGAGCAGTAGTTGCACTAGCAATCTGAAAAAAGGAAAAATAACTTTGTAGAAGTCAGTGATTCTTAAGCCCCTTCTCCTACCTCAAAAACCTTCCAGAATCTGATCATTTTCAGCTGGCGAGTTGTATTTATGAGCTTTTCTCCACTTAGTATATTTCCTACTGCAGTATGAAGACTACATAACCGCTTCCATTTTATAAAAATGGCTCTTAAGTTGCCCTTATGTCTCTTTCCTGAATAACAGGTTCTATTGCCCTTCACAGTCTGCCTCTCTCTTTGCACTTTTCTCTAGATTTTCTTCTTGCAGCAAGATTCTGCAGTGACCATCTGCTGAGCAGGCCATAAGAAAAGCTCTTATGTCACACATACAAGTATTCTTTAGCATACTAGTTGCCATCGCTGTTAATTGGCATAAGCCAACATGGAGATATATTAAGCTGAGCAATGCTGCATTATGATACGTTAAGCTTAGCATGCTCTCTTACATTAACTTTCCTGTATTTCTGCTACCACCCTGAAGGGCAATCTTACTCAGATAGATCCAGATCCCTCCAAACCAAATTAACTATGATCTTCTGTAGAAGAAGTTAAGCAAGGTGACTGAGAACACTAGGGTGGCACCACCAGATTCACACAGACACGGAAGCAAGACAATTACATCTCTTCACAAGTGATCTGTACTTAAATTAACTAGAACATATTTGAATACTGCTGTGCTAGTTGTGTTTTGTGGAAATACTTTCTTCACTCATGATAGTGAAGATATTAATAATCACTTTCTTAACTTGCAGCAATATTTTCTTCATTCATGCCTACAGTTCAACTAGTCTTTTAGAATTAAATATACCTGTTTGATTTTAGTAAGAAACGTGACTGCCAAAATGGATAATCTAGAAAAGAGAGGGGCAATATTCATATAACATGGAACATCAGTCTTTTACCAAAGGACATTCCCCATTATGAAATATGAATGCACACATAAATGTTTTACAGTGGAAAAATCTTCTTTTGCTCCTGTATTTTATAGGATCGTAAGAAAGACTTCAAATCCTAATCTTCTGCCTAGAGTCAAGATCAGCTCTATTCCCCATTGGCGTTTGTGGTTTTGTTTTTCATTTTTGTTTTTTTTTTTTGGATGGTTTGTTTTTTGGTTTTTTAGCCTTTTACACTATGTATTTATATCTTAGAACAGAGTCTTTTCTGCATATAGTGTTGGTAGCCTTTTTAACAAGTATGATTATGTTGGTATAAGTATTTATTTTGTACTAACAGCTCCAATATAAAGAGCAGCTATTGCAACAACCCCTACTACTTGCGTACTTTTATAAAATATACATTGCTGTACATGAAATTAGTCTGCGCCTTTTATAGCATATTGGTAGCTACAAAATACCTCACCTTAAATATCAGAGCAAGATGATTGGAGTGTTTCTCTGCATTCCAGGGAGGTTTAGCACAAGCCATTTCTATAACAACACAACCGACACTCCACACATCACAGCTCCTGCCATACTGCTGACCTCTCAGAACCTGAAAAGACACACACACCCCAAAGCTCAGATTATCTACTTCAAAGTCCCTTAACTCTAAGTACTTTAGATTAAAAAAAAAAAAAAAAAATCATTAAGCAAGTGTATTCTGATTAACATTTCGGGTTGAGATGGTGATCAGTGATGTAAATGCCGTAAGATTTATACAGCTGTAGAAAGCTAGTAAATACAATGCCTGATCAAGGGGCAAAGCAAAGCACCTTTGACCAAATGGTCATTTGGGCTTTAGTAACAATAGTTATGATAGCTATATCTTGTAACAAACTACTTAAAACAACTTTGAGATGTCATTATCACCATGTTGGAATCATTCCTGTTCTTTAGAACAAGTATATTTAAAACATATCTGAAGCATTTACAGCAATTTTCTGGTATTTGACTGTATGAATTGGATTAGAGTTCAAATAAACTTTTGGTAGTAACTTCCAAAACTGGTTTCTTACCTCTGGTGCCATAAATGCAATAGTTCCCAACAACTGTCCCTGAAACTCCCCAGCACCAGTTCCTTTTGATGCCAACCTCGCTGCAGCTCCAAAATCAGCAATTCTTAATCTATGACCTGTGCTGTCAATTAGCAAATTGGCACCTGTCAACAGCATAATAAAAATAATGCTAGTTGGCTTTCTATTAAAGGCAAAAGGATGAACAGACACTTTTCCTCCCTCTACTTCAAGACTATAAATAGGTTGACAGTCCCCACCCCCAATATCAAGGAAATCTAAAAGTCAAGGACCAAGTTTAATAATGTCACACTTCTGTTAGGCCTGAATGATACTGCACACAGATTCAGCGAAGCAATCCAACTTTCAAACTAGGGCAAACAGAGAATTCTGGATCAATGCCTGGAGACAGAATAATGAAAGAAAATGGTGACCTAAAGTCCGGGAGGTTTTCATAGCCTGCAGCTCCCTCCAAAATTTAAACTTATTTCATCTTTAAGCAACTTCGAGTTGTCTTGAAGAGAATTACAGAGCAATTGAAAGTTTTCCTGTTTTAAGGAGAAATAGTAAAAGACCATTTGCCATCACTGTGTTGCTACTTATCCGGATATCTCTCCAGTTCATGGAAAGCTATAGTGACATTAAAGGGAAACATTTAGCAAGAATGGTATTTCCCAATAAACTCCACACTTTGCTCAAACACAGTACAACAGTATTTATGTTCAATTAGGATGAAGGAAAAAAAAACTCATCACAACTTTACTATACATTTGAAACCTGACCTCTTCGTCTTTGCTTGTTCACAGATTTTACTATCATTTCAGCATAAACACTTACATTGATTTAACTAGCAATCTTTAAAATAAAATACTAAGTTGCCATATAGCTTTAACAAATTGAGAAAACCTATTTTCTAAACTATTGCCACAGGTAGCAAATATCCCCAAGCATGCTGTGAACATTCTGATTAATTTCAGTAATTCAAGGTTCTTAAGAATGATCAGACAAACCCAATAGAAATACCACTCTTGAGATGGTATCTGAGAGAAGCAATAGGTCTCAAGCCCAAATAGATGATGCTTTCTGAATATTCCTTTTAAAAAGACATTCTAAATAATTCTCACCTTTAACATCTCTATGGATTATCTGATTCTCATGGAGGTAAGAAAGGCCACGTAACAATTGTTCTGTGTAATTAATAATAACCGATTCTTTGAAGGCTCCGTATTTACTTAACAAATGAGCAACTGAACCGCCTAGAAGGTAAAAAATACATTTTATCAATACTTACATTTCGTATTAGTAGAATGCAGCACTGCCTCCTAAAATTGAAACTTGGTATTGGTATTCCTAATTTATAACTAGATTTCTCTCTCCCTGCCCACCCCTCCCAACATTAAAATGTTGCATAGGCAAAGAGTAATATACTTCATTACTTAATTACTTTCTACCTGGAACTGTACATATTAAAGACTGAGTATTCATGCTTCCTAATAATTTTACACTTCCTTAAAGGAATGTACAAATCATTTAGTGCACAATGTCTGTTGCTGATAAGAAACCTTCACATATTTTTCCATATTTTGCATTAACATTTAGGCAGCAGAACACTAGCTTTCTTTAGAGCACTAAATATGTGCAGCTTCCAGTAAGTGTCCCCTCTGCGGATCTTAATTTCCTTTTGATACCATCCAAGTGCCAATATATAGAAGCAAGCAGACAAGAAAAAAAAAGTAGTATCTCCCTCTATTTTCCAAAATTGATATACAGATCCTCAACATTTTGGATTTCCTTTGTGCCTCTCAAAGTATTCTAATACAACTTGGGCTTGAATGAGGTAAAGACAATTCTATTTCATTATCTAAATAATATTACTTCAGAAAAATTATACTTAAAAAAAGTTAAACAGCCATAATTTTGAGAAAATATTTTCTGCATTATTGCTTGTAATAACACATACTTGGGTTTTGCTTGCTAGCACTCTAGTATTGCTAAGTTGTTTCTGCCAAAAAATGTAAGTTAAGGTACAATGCTTTCTTTTGTAAGAAATAAGGATATATAAAACACCAAATCTAGTCTTGGTAACTGGACAGCAACAACATATAATCCCAGTCAAGAAATTAATAAAGCTCTTTCTTTAAAAAAGAATATAGACTTTCTTGTCCCTGCTGTATACAATAATAAAAAGATTTCACTAATTATTACTAAATTACCACTTAATATAGTTAAGATTTGAACATGTTTTTTCCCAAAGCATCCTGCTTACTACCTATTATTAGAAATTTACTTTGTAGGTTCTTTAATTCCTTCGCATGTCACCTCACAGCCTTTATGAAAATGCCTGGGAAAATAACAAGTGAGAGGTATTCCAAACTTTGTAGCAAAATTATTTTTAATAATAACAAAGTTACACAAGTGCACTGAAAGTGCAAGAGTGATTTATTTGCATCTAAAGTGTCTGTCTCTCAAAGTTTCCGAATCCTTGCTTAGATTCAGATTAGACTGAGGAAAAAGCAGTAGAATTTTTGTTCAGGACTTCCAACTGTCTTAACTGTATGACAGATTTGGCATGGAAAATTCAAAATCAAGCAAAGGATGCACCAGTAAGAATACTGTTATGACTACTTAAACTGTTCTGTAAGTAGACCTTTGTTCTGGTTACCAACAGCAAAGAAAATACAAATTCGCAAACTGACGTGATGCAAAATGCAGTATAAAGCTACATAGTTCAAGACTCAATTGTTATTTTCATTTTCTTTGGCATTGTAGTTGTTTACCTGCCATCCATTCAATAAAGAGGTTATAGTTGCTCTTCTCACATGTAGCACCCAACATTCGAATAATGTTAGGATGGTTCAGATGACTCATCATCCTTATTTCTTCCCTCAGTGCTTCAACTACCTCTTCTTGCTCAGTTGATGTGTTCCTGACATATGTCACCTGTTTTGAAATATGGTATTCAAATTTATCTCACATAATTACCAGTCCTGTAACACTTGCCTTCAGTACAGTAACAAAAAAGGATGTTTTTTCATCCTTTCTCACCATGTAGAAATAGCAAGTATTCTTTTATCTCAAGCCCCTTCAGCTGAGAATGTATCTCCATGTGAGACAGTCACAGAAATTGAAGAGTGATCTTCTGGGGAAATACCAGTAAATACCTCTCCAAGTATGGAGAGGGCAAACTTCCCTCGTCACTCTCCTCTACTTAAACTAGGAAAAAATTTTGAAGAAAAAATTACTGAAGGAAGAAAGATAAGGCCTGAAATGGGATTCTGGCAGTGTTGTCATTTGTAATATTTTTACCAGTTTAACAACACTATCTGTTTCATAACTAAACCTCTTACCCCAGAAATTTGATGAGGGGTGGGGGAGCAGATCAGTAGTCCTGTAATGGAACTGGAGCCAACTCCAGCTATGATACAGACTAAATCTGAAATAATGGTATGGTGCAGAGAATTTCCTTTGGCCATCAGAATCATCATCTCTCCAGGAGGAACCTCGAGGACTACAGGTACGATCCTACTATTCCACAAGCAAGAGTCTCAGATGAGGAACAGCCAATGACAGATATTCTTTCCTTGATTAAATGTTCTGAAATGGCTCAATTCCATAGGTATAAGTTCATTTTAGAATTAAGACAATTTTAGAACTAAGATTCCTTCTATGTTGGTATCAGTGATTCAGACCTAGGGCACTGTAAGTGTGAAAGATTTACTCACATCTAGAACCTTCAAATATGTTGAGTGAAACAAGTGCTTTTGGGTCTCTTTTCTCAGTCACAATTCTGTATCTATTAATTTAAATATTAAAAATACTTGCCTTAAAGTTGGCTGTTGGATCAGAAGAAACAAGCATTAAACTGTATTTCCTGTGCTTAAACTGTTTTAGGAAAAAAAGAATCTTGACAAGTGGAAACTTTTAACAACTACCTTGCAAATAGGGCATCAAATTGATATCAGGAGATCTGGGCTCTATTCCTAACTCTGATTTAAGAACTGGATAAAAGTAAAAATGCATCTGAATATTAATACCATGCACATAAAGACTCTTTATTATGACTTATGTGAGAATACATGACAGGAAGCAGAGGAAGCAAGGAACATAGGATGTCTGTGAGATCAGATCAGAGAGCTTTTATATTTAATATTCCAGAGAAATACTAAAGTACAAGCACTATATATTCAAGTAAGTGAAGTAGTTGAAGAATTTACCTGTTTTACAGCCATTAATGTCCCCGTTCCTACATCTTGAGCTTGGTAACAGGAAGAGAAAGCTCCAAGACCAATTTGCTGACCTTTAAGCCATTCTGCATCTTCTCTGTAATGGTGTTTTGCTTTGGTATGTCCAGGCAGGGTTTCTGGTGTCTGCAAATTAAATACCAAATCAATTCGATGTTTACTAGCATGCATCTAAAATGTGAACATCTGGAAGATGACAAAATACCTAAGCTTATATGCCTCTCTGCTCCCTTACAGTTCTTTGTACTGCATGTTATGCGTGTTTCAGATGAGATTGGAACACCAGGTTATTCCGTAATCCACATACACCTACTGTATACAGGAACAGAGACCCTCCTCTATATTACTAGTTGAAGGTGAAAAGCAAGGTTTAAGGACACAGATAGGAGCAAGACTTGTCCTCTTTCTGATCTCATGTCTAGTCAAGGTTTTAGTTATCAGCTACCATAAAAACAACCCAAATCATGTTGTTTTCTATTTAATTTATTTCTCCCATTTTATGCCTCACACGTTTTTACCCCATGCAAAGGATCACAAATAAAATTCTTATTTCTTGTGCTGCTGTCTCTTTGCAAACAAATACCTTTCTTCTGACTTCTAAAGGAGCTCACATCATCTCTCTCAAGATGTGCTGACAAGATCTTTTCCAACTCTGCCTTTTCTTTCAGAAGCTAATTTTGTTTTGTACAATTGCCTTCAAAGTAAATCAGCATTAAGACTCAGTACAGCTCCTGCTTAAAAACTTTGTTCTCATTGCCTGGTTTCCCCACTTCCATACTTCCTTCTTTGCCGTTTTAAAGGTTGGTATATAACATGTTTCTCTTCCAAATACTTTCTCTAAACTTGTTAATAACCATGAAAGGATTCTGTTAGCATGCTCAACTGGCAGACTGTTTATACTCCAACTCCTAGAAGAGGGTATTATCTACATGTTTTGTATAACTTTGGAAATACAACAGCACTGCTTTATAAATTCAGTGAACCTCAAGTGACACTTATGTTAAATTCCTATATGTATACTTACATCTTGCTGAATGATTATGATATCTTCGCCATTTTCAACCTGCAGTTGGGGAATTATTGGCAGGGCATCTTGAGATGCTGACATTGCCATAGCAATAGCTAAAGCTTCCTCCTCTTCAGCTTCCATCTTTTCCTTGCATTTTTGATTATGATTTACATCATCTTTGTAAGTATCATCATTTTCTGCCCGCTCAGGAGAAAGAACTGCAACTTCGGACTTGAATGTAACTGTGCCATCACTTGTTGGCATGGAGGCCTCGAGTAGGTCCTCAATACTGGAATTGAGCTCTGCGTTAACATCCAATCGACATTTTTCATCTACTGGTGTGAACACTGACTCTTCACTTGGTATAACTGCACTGCTGCTACTACTACTATTGCCATCACACTGTGAAATATCATTCAGGTCAAGCGTCATGCTGGTTTTTGAGGTTTCTCGCTGCTTGTTCACATCACTTGGGATGGGTCGTGATGGCTTTGGCCTGTGTATGTGACTGGATGGCAATGGCCTGGCTTGGGTAAAAACTGGAGAAAGTTTCTCTGGTTCTTTATTTTCAGAACTGTTTCTCTGAAACTGGAGAGAAAGTTTCCGCTGTGTTTGAGGAGAAGGTGAGGGGATTTTGCAGGGAACAAATCCCTGAGGTCTGAGTTTAGAGACATCTGTTACAGTGCCAGCTGGTACAGATGGGTTTGAAGGAGACAGAAGTGTTGGGAATAGAGACTGGGAATGACTGGATGAAGGAGAAGAGTTCAAACACTGGCTGTGGGCTTTTCCTTTTGTTTGAATGGCTGGCTTTGGTTGCTCAGTGGTTACTGATGAAACAGGAAGTCCCACAGCAAGGCCAGCCAGTGTCTCAGAAATGTCCTCTGGACTGGCACTTAGTTTTTTATCACTTAAACCTTTCCCACTTTTCCCTGATAACTGAACAGTATTGTTAGGAGTATTACTTTCTGTAGCTTCTGGAGAGTTATCTGGTACGGGTAGGTGCAGAAAGTCTTCATGTCGACATTCCCCAGAGTGCATTTCTTCCATGCCTAGCTGGATGGCTTCTGCAATTTCCATTTCATCTGCTATTGCCACCAGACGTCGACGCATCCTTGCATAATGAGTTGAGCTTGTCACACTCAACATTTCTAACAGCTTTACAAAAACATGTGGCACTCTTGCCACCATTCTTGCTGCACTCAAAAATACTCTCCGTGATAGTTTACCAACCATTGAATGGGAATTGTCAATTGACTGCAAGGTGAAAGTTAAGAGGGAGAGAAGTTTCTTATACCTAAAAAAAAAAAAAAAAAAAAAAAAAAAAGTAGTTTTACCCATTGGTATGCTCTAGTTAACTAGTGCCAAGAAAGCCATTTCTAGATAATGTAATTTCTGCAATAGAAAGGAGACTTACTGCTGCACTGATGCTTCAAAATTAACTGACGGGTCAGAAGTTTTAAAAAAGGCTACCATTTACTCTGTGTAAAGTAAGTGCACTTTTCCATATACATATCTACTATTTGTTTACAGCAGTTAGAACAGCTGTTTTTTGAAGACATCACCAACACATTTAACTATGAAGAGTAATAGTCACATAGTGTAAGCAAGTACCTGTCTACTACGGTATCAGCCTGTAAAACATCTCCACAGACAATGTGGGGATAAAATTCACCAGGAAACTCCAACAGAAGTCTGTCTATTAGACAAAGTCGCCCCAGGAGCGCTTGCCAGTTGCTAGATTCCGTTTGGGTTCCAAGAATGCAATTTAAGACATAATCAACACCACCAATACCAATGGACCCTATAAAAAAGTCATCAAAATAAGGATTAGATACATTCACAATCTAATACTGATCTAAAAGATCAGAACTGTATCATACAGAAATAAACATTATGTGCTTTAATTACCCTCCTCCCAAACTGCTGAGAGAAATACTGTTCTCTTTGCCACGCTGATATTGTCTAAATCCTATGTTAAATTTAAAACACTTCAGTATATTTGCTTGTAATTATAATTCAATTATACACGAAGAGCTATTATTACCAGATTTCAGTATTTCTCTCCCAACTGCCAGCTCTCCTGCTTGACCTTTACACATCTCCAAGAGCGTTGAAACTGAAAGCTGACTTGTTCGACTATAAGAAATTAAAACCAAAATGTAACTTTTAGCAGATACTTTCAAGGAAAAACATTCTAATCATTATATTTCAGTAATCATTAGCTTGAAATTGTGATTTCAGATCACTTTATTCCAATACATTTCTATAATCCTTTATCTGTAAACTACCACTAGCTCTGACTTTTTTTACAAGGATACTTCCAGAAATGTAGTATCTATCACTAATAAACAAAAATCCAAACAAGACACCATCCTCTTGCAAAAACAGGCCAAACCCAGGAATCCAGCAACACAAGGAACAGTTTTATTTGACTTATTCCATTAACTTTAGATATTCTATTGCTAGACTATTGCCAAGGCATCTCTAGCTGCAGTTTCAGAAGAAATGCTGCTTAGGAACTATACCTAACAAGAGAAAAATCAAGTTCTGCATCTAGTTTACAGTACAGGTGAAGAAATGGTTGGTCTGGCAGAACAAATGGGGTAGCCTGGGACAGAGAGATAAGGCCTACTCAAGCCAGAAATGCCAAAGGCATTCATTCAGAATAGCCATCTCCTAACATTACACTGTGAAATAAAAAGTAGAAGTGTTATGTTAACACTTCATGACAGATGTACAACAGCTTTTGTTGATGTAGGAAACATGCATAATTGGTACTTGCTGAAGGGTACATGCTGACTCCTTAAAGGTGACCAAAGCAATATCAGCTGCAATGGAGGGGATGGTTTATGACTGTACCTAACATCTTTATTTTAAGAAGGGAAAAAAGCCTTATGAAAGCAAAGTATCATTTAAGATCTGTAAGTGCTGGAAAAATACAATGAGGTGCCTTCAAAACCTACATCTTTAAAGACAGAGATTTTTTGGTAGCAATTAAACTTATCAAAAACCATGATGTATTTATACTTATGATCCACACATCTTATTTCACCATCAACTATAAATGATCTCCTAAATCCACATAAATAGCAATAAACAAGGCTTCAAGACATTTCAGTAACAATCTAAAATAAATTTGAAGTTCATGAGACACCATACCTGTTGGCATCTGCACATTTAACTAATATTGTCTCTACAACTGGCTTGAGAAGTCGCTGTAGTTTAGTCCTCTCTGCCAAAGTATGACAGGGAGTATATACCAGCATGGCTCTTAAAGTTTTCTAAGAGAAAGGAAAAAAACAATACATATGAAATCAAATTAACTACACTTTTTTTTTTTTAAAAAAAAAAAAAAAAGAGTTGGAAATAGTTTCATATAAATTGTATACAAAATATCAGTGAAATGTTCAAAGTATAAATAGCTTACTACATATTCATTATTAGGAACAGTCATGTATTCTTTCAGGTTGGAAAGAACCTAGTCATACAAATACTAATACTAGCACTGTAACAAGCATTTCCTTCTATTTGGCCAGTGGAGTCATGACATTTCACTCTTGCTGAAGATTTTGTTCATCCTGCTTTCAGATGATGGTTAACTTTTAAGTCATCAGTAGTGCTCAACAATTACTAGGATTCCTGACTTCATACATCACCTCCCTTTGCTTCCCCTTCAAAAATGAAGTAACTTGAAAATTACTAGAATACAACAAGTAAACAACTACTTACTAAAGCAGCAACATACACTTTGTAGACAGGGTCAGCACAGACCATAGACAGCACACTACAGCAGGATTCCACCACCACATCTCCTGAGATACTGGTCTGAGATGACCCACTAGCTGCTCCCAGAGCTCCAGCACTCGTGTTGTTTCCATTGCTACTTCCAGAATTTCCAGTGCTTTCACCATTAGCCAGTAATAGAGCACCACTAACATCATGGGAAAGACGTCTAAGTGCCATCTCTCGTATATTCCAGTTTCGAGAAAACAAGCAGCCAACTAACTCCATTCCAAATACCTGCCAAGAAGAAAAGCAATGTTACAGGAGTCAAACTGAATAATACTGCAACTTAAGTACCTAAGAAGAGCAATCAAAAAAAGAAGAGAAATGTTTCTGGTGAAAAGTCACCTTAAGAAGTCTGACAGAAAAAAATGTGTCAGAAAGTGCAGTGACTTAAGAAAAGATTCTGTGATAGAAATGAAACATCATAAATGGTAAGTCATCAGGTTCTCCAAAAACTCTGAAGTGCGAGGATGACTATAGGTATGGTTTCATTCACTCTGAATTTTAATTGCTCAGTATGGAGTTTGTTTCTAGGCATTGATATAAACAACTCTGAAAACTAGGTCCAGCTATACTGGACAAAAATTACAGCAGAAAATCAGGCAATTGAAGTTCTGCCACTTAAAGCATGTGACCCCTGTTCGGCTGAACCCACCTCTAGGCTCTTCTAGAGGTTAAGTCATTCAGCTCCTGCAACACAACTTGGGTAACAGTAAGTGCCAGCTTTGTATTTATGTGACACTTGCACAACCAAAACTAGAGTTAAGACTACTACATTTTATGACATGGACATTTAACGTAAGGCCCGAGATGAAGGCCAAAACTGAAACCCCAGTTAAAACAAGATGGGAAAACCTTCTCTTCTGAGGCAAATATTAAATATAGTTCTTTCCAATAATAATCAACCATAAAGCTTATGGGATTCAGAATAAATTTAGGAATTGTTGATCTGACAAATCTAGCAAAACAGTTCAAGATCAGTTTTTACACCTGAAGCTTCTTTAACAAAGTTACCTGAATCCATGGCTCAGCTAAATCTTTATAGGCAGAAGGGATCTGCTGGACCCCATAATGAGTAAGGTTAAAATTGCTATCTTGGGTTCTCCTCTGTGATCCAGCTGTAGGTTGCTGCTGATTTTGTTGCTGAACCACACGGAGAACAGAAGAATCCACAGGGCTTGGCAATTCATGACTACAGATTAACAACAAATAACGTAGATTAACAAATGGAACAGTTACTGAAGTAAATACTTCAGCATATTTAGGAACATCAACTAAGCATACAGAAACAGATGGTTTGTTATACAGAGATTAAATCCTTACCTATAAAAATCATGAGATCTCCATTTAGATCTGCAAAGAGGACATATAAGTGGCTCTCTATTTCTTCTGCATTCTTCTGCCCCTGGAATACAGCAATAGGGTAATACATACTTCAGTTTTACAGTGTATAAAACCAGAAAATTGCATTACTATTTTAAGTTTTACTAAACATTGTTAGTTTCAGGATAAACGCTTCTGAACTGAGCCATTTGCAGCAGCTTGATAAACATGGGCATTTAAACATTTTTTGCATGTAGAAATGCTTCAGTTAGCACTACAATTAATTTTAAAGGTTATGAACTGAAACACAGTTCCTTTTGTACCTCAGAGGCAATACTTTTGAAAAAGTATAAAATATGAGAGAAGGGATTTTATTTGTTTAAGCTAACTGTAACTACTTATATACTTTATTTAACATAGTATGTAAGCATAGTTCACTGTATAATCCTAGCTGATAGCAGATGACTCACATATTCTAATGACAGATCACAAGGGACTAAAAGTCTGTTCCGAATCCTGCTCTAACTGGACATAATCTTTTCACTCGGGTATGAGAAGCTGAAACCTCTAGCCCTGCAGTTAACGTTTCTCTCAGAGCATCAAGTGACAAACTTGACTTGTGAATAACTGATAAAATAAGGCATATCAATAGTACCTGAATGGTATCAAACTCTCAAAAAGAGCTACCAGTCATCACTTAAGAGCAGGTTTCTCGTTTACTACTTTTAAGACAAACAAAAAACTCATTATAACTTAGTGTTAAAATTTTTATTACTTTTGCATATTTAGGGTCACCAGAACTTAACAAGGCAAACATGACAACATACATATTGACATGCAGTGGTGGTGTAATTTGTTCCTGCAGCCATCTTCACATACAGTTAGGCTTTCTTCATCCAGCATGCCTAACAAACAAATGGGGCACATCTGTTCTTCTTCATCCTTCATACTATAAAAATAGATATTTGTGATTGTAAAAGTGGCATATCAGAATTCAGAACAGACTTTAACAGTCAAAAAAGATTAACTTCCAGTTTGGAACAGTGAATTCTGAATAACTGCAGGCTATTAATGAATCATTCTCCTAACCTTTGGTCTAAATAAGTAAGCAACTAAATTTTTAGAAGCACTGAGTACAGACAACACTTTGTTGAAATGAAAGGGAAAGTCACAAACCACATGACATCTTTTCAAACTAGGTCAGATACCAATTAGAGATTGAAAGCCCCAGCCTGGGGCACTTGCACTTTTTTCCCCTAGAGCTTCTTTAAACAAACTAACCTTCACTTTTTCACTTATTTCATTTTGAAAAACTAAGACATTTTTATATTTTGAAACCTGCCCACTTTTTTTTCCATTACATTCATTTCTGAGTATTAAGTCATAAGGTAGTCTTTAGTCCATTACAGGAAACTGTAAATACTATTTGATGAACATTGTAAAACTCAAAATTAACAGGAGATAACAGCCACTCAAGATCTTTCATCCCCTAACAGGAACAGATGCAATAGATTCACATGAACACTAACATACCTACATGTCACGTATTTGTAAGTGGTGTTGTGGTTTTGTTTTGATTTGGGATTTTTGTTTGGGGGTTTTTGTTTGGTTGGTTTTTTGTTTTGTTTTTTTAAATCTACATTTTCCCTGTTTTATTTACCCCACCTTAATTTTTAAATGGATAACCAGAGATTTTACTAGAAAAATTATTCTAAATTTAAACAACATCTAGTGAAAACCACAGATTTCAATCTTCTGTAATACTGGTTAAATGTGCAAAACCTACTATTCATAGCAAAAATGTAAGTTATAGTTTATGTGTGTCTAAAAGTTTGCAGGAATCCTTTATTTGTTCACCAACAATATATTTTTAAGCTAAAATTAATGTGTATATACATTGTTTCTATACATATATATTAACTTCTATTTCTTTGCAAGTAGTTGACCTTTTCTTGAAAAATCCACAAAAAAATCCTTACAGTGAAAAATTAATCTTCACAGCATGTATAGAAACACAAATATTAATTTAAAACTTATTTTTGAAGAACCAAAAATAACTGCAATTCACAGTAATTATCAGAACCGAGTAAACTTTTATCTCAAGTGAATTTGATGCTCAGTGTTCTCCAATACTTATATCATGCCAGATTAGACTTGCACAAAATGTCAATTTATCTCACTGAACCAGTAATGCTAGGAACTAATCATCCAGCATACTGGCAAACAACTGAAAAAAAAATATTTAATCCTGTCAAAAATTGTGAACTTTACTTCCCCCCCCCCCATAGAATTGACTTTACTAGATGAGAATTAATGCAGTATTTTCCAACCCAAGGTATCTATATTAAAGGAACTAGCTTGCCACATAAGTAGTCCTAGAGTAGATTATATATTTAACTGCTTTGTTTAATCAATTTATTTACACTGACACAATTTGGAAATTTGGAAAAGTAAGTAAAAGATTATGGGAAATTAAGGTCACAATCTGTACAGAATTATGAATGTATCTGAATATATTAATCTAACTATATGCTTACTATCACAAAGTAACATATCAAGGTACTCCTGAAGTTAGGTTTCACCTAATACAAAAGAAAGCCTCAGTTTAGGTTGCATTCTGTGGTTTGACTGCTCTAGAGGATGTCTAGTTCACCCATTAACGCATGCACAAATCACTTGATTCTGAAAAGATACTGGTTAATTTTTTAAACAAGGAAAAGAACATGCAAAAGCACTTAAGTGGCAGAAGTCGGGGGTGGGGAGAATCAAAAGAGCAAACATCACTTAAAATTGATAAATAGGGCATTTTATATTGTATAAACATTAAAAATCATAATAAACAGCTCCCTTAAAATAATCACCCATTTTACATAGTGTTTTTTAAAAGATACGCTTACGTTTTTGTGGGGTTTTTTAATATATGTTTGCATACAGTGCATTTACCCCAAAGTTTTTCAGTATATTGTCACAGGCACAAGCATTTCTCCAAAGTAGGAGAAGAGAAAAAAACCCATGTTTCTTCATTTGTCAACATTTGCAGCAATGCTGTATTTGAACAAATGCACACAAACAGGTTTCCAAAGTTAATATATGCTTCAGTCTTGCACTTACATTTCAAAAGTTTGTTTCCCAAATTCATAAAGGGTCAAAAAAATTTCTTTTCACACCTCTACTTAACATTTTTCAACCAGAAGTTATAAAGCAAATATGCCCACTTGGTATCACGGTAACTAATGTATGCTTGACTTGATTGTTCGCAAATACAGCGACTTAACGTGGCTTGAAATGAAAGCAGCTTCGAACAAAAAGAATGTAGGTGATTCTGAGCCTCCAAAATTAGAAGAAAACTACAGAATAAAATCTTTTAATTCCTTTAGAAAAATACTAACCTGTTTTCTGAACTAGATGTAGAAGTACTAGATGATGACAATGTATGAGAATTTGACATGCGTGAGACAAACTTCTGGATGGTGTTACGAGATGGAGCTTTGATCCTTGAGCTACGCCTACTGTGATATTTCTGGAACAAACTCTCAACCTAACATCAGAAAAAGATAGCAACAGTCGTATTTATGCTATGAATAGCTTTTAAATAGAAGTATTATTACTGAAGCTTAAATACTGCTAAAAAAAAGATCTATCTAACTTCACAATAATGCGTTAGCAAGTAGCAGCAGCAAAAAACTAATAAATAGATCACAAGAAACACTACAACAAAAATGGATTTGCTTATTAAAAATAACAGCTTTAAGTATACACACAATTACTTCAAGACCTTCGCACTCTGTTTGCCTTTCAGATGATCAGTGAGGGAGAGAGAGAATTCTGAGTAGAAAATCAAAGATTTGAAACACTCACTAAACCACAGTTCTCTACTGTTCTTTTAGTTATGTCTTATTTGCAGCTATTTTTTTCCTACTTACAGAGCTCTTGAGACTGAATTAAAGATATAATTAAAAACATATATTCTTGTTGCTTGGAAAAGCAACAGTTCTCAGTAGTAAAAAAAAAAAATTACCTAATGACTTTTGACTGGAGTATATTTTAAATCTGCCATTAGATCTATTAGGAACTGATTACCTCAAAGTTCTTCAGAGTCTTTCTCCAGAGCATTGGGTCTGAGGGTTCAAGCTGGAACACCCGCAGCATAACAAACAGCAGATGAATACAAAACGTTCCACGGCCACAGCTACAAGTCTGCAAAGAAAAGTATATGCTAAGACTCTACTGAATTGATAATTACATAGATAATTTTTCTACATTTAAGTGCATCATAGAACTCGCACCCTCCCGCTCCTGCCTTGAAAAGAAAACTAGTTAATGCAAAATGTTTCTTACATAAGTGTAAATATCATCTTAGATGTCCTTACAGAAAATGTGAATTCCCAAAATATTATTCAAGAATATATAGGGAAAAGAAGACTATTATTACATCAGTTTTCAATTTACCTTTTTCCCCATTTTTAAAAATTCTTTTAAAAACCAACCAAAGCTATTGCCACACTTCATACTAAAAGGAATTCATACCTAAAATCATCATACACCCACAACATGACAGCAAAGTTAAATGAGATGGTTCTGTTTACTCAAAACCCTAGATATTCCCCAATGCAACATCACATTAGTACTATGGAAGACTATGAAAAGGACCTCACTATGGGTATCAATGAAATTATCACACTATGTGCTTGGTATTTATATATATCCCATGAATAGCAGAAATGAAGTGTTTCAAAGCAAGAAAACAGGACAACGAAGTGGCCAAATTTTTAGCCAAAAATACTTAAGATATATTATTTGAAGCTACTTCTAGGAATAAGAAATAGAGGACAACAGTAATTACTTCCAAACTCGAGTGGTTTTTGGTGTGTGTGTTTTGTGATTTGTTTTGTTTTTTTAAAAGAGAAATTTTAGACAAAACTAATATACTTGCTACATATCTGACAAAATACAAAGTGATCATTATATTACATGAGCACAGACTACAACTTTTATATATTACTTTATAGAACCGTTATCATGGGTTAGTGATTAACTTGATCTAATTTGATTTTGAACAGTTTTCCAAGATTAACTATAAATTAATAAGAGCTACAGACAACACAAAACCTTCTCTACCTGAGGCCCAATAAACACTCTGTATTTATTATCAGGGCTGTCTCCTCCAATTAAGAAAGAGTTAGGTCCTATCTGCTGCAGCAAGTACAGCCTGGCTCGCATAACTTTGTTGACTCGACGATTTGTTTCCTCGGGGCTGTATGGAGAGAAGCCATCTGGAGATGGGGCTCGTCGAGGTGGTGTTATTCGTCCACTCTGAAACTACATAAGCGGTTTCATCATAAGCATTTCCGAGACAACAGCAATTAGGTCTTGCTTTTTTTTCCCCCTCCAAATGAGAGAATAAGAGAGTCCCCAAACCCATAAACTACTACAACCTACTTAGACTATATGACTGTAAAAGGATTACTTTTCTTCCATGCCCAGAACTCGAGGACAGAAGAAAACTGAAATTTTGTCTGGTGTTACGACAGAAAGGGAACCTTTTAAATTGCTTCTATTTTCAAATCTTCATTGGTTGCCTTACCACATTACTACTGAATTAGCCAATATAATTCAATGAGAAGATAGTCATAGACTTTTGAGTCGATACAGGAAATTATATAAGGTGCTAATATATTTTACAAATGAAGAAATCATGATTATGATTTATCAAAAGGGAATATATGGTCAACGAAGAACAGAAGTTTAAGAAGTTTCAGTGAAAAGAAAAAACGATGCAGCTTCCTCTCCTTTGCACAATGAAAGCAACTTTCATTAATCTTTAACAATCAGGATGGATTGTTTTTTATTTTGTTTCCCCACAATAAAAAATTCAGTATCTCAAACCTTTTATTAAAATTGTCTTCATTTAAAATCTTCATATTTCTAACATTACGAGATGCATTAGTGGCTCTGTCTAAAGTGGATATAAATCAAAGCAGATCTGAAATTGAATTTTATGTTATGATGCAGATTATAATTGGCTCACTGTCCATCAGTTAAGTAAAAGATAGCCTGGACTTCTAAGGTTTTTCATGTAAAAGGTTAATCTAAAACAAAAAAAAAATCAAGTAAAAACGGATCAAAGGCTAAATTGGATAGATTGGTGAGTTGTCGTGGTTTTGGTGTCTGTATTTTTTTTTTTTTAAAAAAACCCCACCCTTTCAATTTCTTTTGTCAAGAGGAAAGGAGTTGTGCTGCAGTGCTGTAACTTGTGATATGTGATGTGGCTCTAGTTCAGAGGAATGACAGTACATATTTTCACTGATTTTGGGAATCTTGTTTAGAGCAATGGGACAATAAAAGAAAATATTGCACTGTGAAGCTGTACACGAGTCAACTGAAACTTAACTGTGGATGAGCATTTTTATAGCAAGCAAACCCATTACATACTATTGCTCAAAACATTATATTCTTGATCTTCTTTAGAAAGCCAGTTACTATTGCTCAAAACATTCTATTTCAGATCTCAAACATAATGATAGAAATTCCAGTCTTCTATCAACTCACATACCTAATTCTTCCCTAATCTGCACATAAAGATTAGTTCTGGAATAGAGGACCACAAATAACACACTAGTAACGCTTTTCTTCAGGAATCTCAATTCAGTCAACAATCCTATCCCCAACAGAATATATCTGCCTGGAGAACTGACATGCAAAACTACAGAAAAAACACCAAACTACTAGCACCTCTGTGCAAACCAAGATAAGAGACCATAAATGTCTAAACAACCAAATATCTGTATTTCTTCATTTATTTCCCAAAAATAAAAATTGAAAGTAGGACTGAATTAAAAAAAACCCACACACCTAATAATAGAGAATAAAATTCCACACATGAGAAACAGAACATGGTATGCACTCTGCATATCTCAAGTGATAACCTGTCATAACCACTTTGTATCAGTACCTTGCCCTACACAGGGAGGATTAATTGCCTCTGTAAGCAAAACATTGCAGAATATAGTTAAATACAAAATTAAATCACAGCTTGCAACTTACAGGCACTGGAGATACCCTTTTTCTTCTAACACCCGGTGATTCAGATTTAACTGTCCGAGAGGATGATGAAGAGGAGCTACTAGGAGAAGGACTACGTCTTCCCTTCTGTGTAGGTGAAGAAGCAGTACTTTGTCCTTCAGCTTGAGGTTCTAGAGAGAGTTTGCTCATTTCCGATCCATCTCCTTTCCCAGGGATAGGTTTCACCACCTTGCAGGAATTAAACCATACGTCATGGTAAAATTCATCATTTTACACAAAAGCAAAACAAATTAATCAAAAGTTGGTTTGCTAGCATTATATAATTAAGCCATTATCCAAACATCCAAAGTTTGCATATTCTCTAGGTTCTAATATTAACATCTAATAGGTGTTGTTAATCTTTTCAGAACACAAAAGCAAGAACCTTTTTCCCTGTCCATTTGTGTTGCTCATGTTAGTTGAGGTTACAACTGATTTGATTCTCAAAGTACTTCTGTAGTTGTAAATCACAATATCTCCAATGACAGCAATTCCTCCATTGGATAGTAGAAGCCGAAACAAATTTTTTACTGGCATTGTCTGCTTATTAAGATTTGTAATGTTGGATCCATCTGTTATATACAGTAAGTATTAATTGAGAAATACTATGGTTGCTATTTCTACAGCACAACACTTGTTGCAAAGTAAGAATTACTTTAAACTTAGAGGTAATGCAGCAAAACTAAGGTGTGCTGTGCCCTCTAAGAACCACACCTGGGTTTTCTCCCTGTCATGAGTAAAACAGCTATACCACATCTAGTATCTGAGCACTGTGCACAATGCTGTACTATAGGAGTAGACACGTGCTCCAGCAGAGTGAGTACTTACACTTCTGATACAGCACTCTGTTTCATGAACACTGAATTTTGACACCAAGCTATGGAATATTTCAAGACAACTATCAGCTGCCTGCCCCTCAGACCCACATAATGCATGAGAAGAGCAGGGCCCCTGGGAATCAAATTAAAAGCAGTCTTTCCTGGAAGCTCAGAATGCAAATTTGTGTGCCTATGGACAACTTAGTTACTAGCTGCTAACGCTTGAAAACATTTAAAATGTAAAATGGTAGTAACTGAGAATGTGGAGTGTCAAAAGTTGTATATAAAAGAACAAGCTTCAAAGGAAGCAGGCTGAGCAGCAAAACAATTTCCAGCTATGCAGTAACCAAGATGCATTTAAAAATTTTTGAAGTAAGAACTGTTTTGTGTTATTCGATCCTTTGTGGTATTGCTTTTTTGGTGTACTTGTAAGTATTTTCAATGTTGCTTCTCATGACAGAAAGTTACCAACAGAATCCTCTCATTCCAGTTCAAGAAAACCTGTCTCCAAACACTTGTTTACTGCATCAGATGATCTTAAGTTGAAATTAGCACTCCCATCAAGTAACACATGGGAGTCACATTGGTACATGGGATTCACATCAACCAATGCTACTACACTCATTGGTAACTAATTGCTACTAATTAACCACCAATATACTGAATAGAATTCTAACTATGCTTAATAAGTTTTAGGTTTGATCTGCCCACAATTTCTTAAAGCCACTTCTGAGCCATGCATACAAAAGCATTCCCCAAAAGGCTAATAGAACACTCTGGCATCCAAAGGTTAGGTAGAGTTGAGATTTGTGTTAAGGAGTTACTCAGCTTTGTTTATTTTCTGGTTCTGGTAAAGACTGTAGTTTGCTTTTTCATCTAGTGAAAATTCCATACACTTCTGTTAAAATACATAGAAAATTAATCTTTTCAAACTAAGGTAAAGTGAAGTCATGAAACCCCTGAGAATCAAGGGAGTACAAAGCACTACAGTGTGGTTTTGCACTCAAGTTTTTACCTAATGAACAGGAGCTATTGTTGTTGTTGACATTAGAGGGCAGTGTTGTCACAGTACTATTTTATACTACACAATCAGCAACATTGCTATATATACGCATTTTCCTCAAAAATAAAGCTTAATAGATGCATACATTTCAGAAAGTCACATACCGTTTCCTGATAAACAGCTCAAAAAATGAACAGAAGAACCATAATTTAGAGTATGCAAGTTGTTAAGATAGAGAGATTTCTAATAGAAAGAAATTAAGGGGAATATTTATTTGTAATAGCTGCTGCAGATATTTCCCTTCCATGAATGCCACTTACCACAGGGCCTCTCCTGCTTCTTCTTTCCAGCCATTCATGCTTCCAGGCTGGCATACATGTTGCTTTGAGTTTCTCCCTGATCATGCGCTCTTCTGGGCGGTCATCCATCTTCTGCAACCCCCTGAGGGTTTCTTTATTCTCCATGTCACGACTACAGCAAAGAGAAAAAATTATAGTCATAAACACAATTATTTTTAGTTAAAGTACAATACCACAGCATTCTTAAACTTTGTGCCACCTCTCCTTATAATGCAGCTGCTAAAACATTACTTCCAACTGATTGCAGCAAGCCTTTTAAGAATTATGACTAATTTGCTAGTCTGACAGCATACCTGGTTTGAGGACTATTTCTTTAAAATGCATGTAGGGCTTGTAATACTGGACACCCAGCAAAAAAGGATGGTCTTGGCAAATACTAAACCAATAGAAAAATCACCCTATGTAGCATGTCATTCACCAAAAGTTTCACAGTGTGATGGTTCATGCATTCCTTGGCAGTTTGAAGCTTGGAATCTCTCTGTTAAAATAAGCTAATGGTGAAAATTCTCCACCTTCATAGGATGCAGAAGTATAAAAACTACATATGTGGTGCCTCTTCTTATACATGAACCCAAAAAAGAGGCCTTGCAAACTAATACATAGTAAGTATGTTTAAACTAGACCCAAAAGTCATGAAAGTAAGGTCAGTCACCTTGAGAGTTGTTTTCTGAGTGACTGATGACTCAAAAGCTCTTCAAGTCAGCTATAATTATAGCAAAAAAATCACAGCAAGTTCATATCTGTAAAATGAAAGTGTAATCCATCTGGGCTTGTACGTTTTTGACCTATAGCAAAGTATTTGATTGTGATTGCTGGCAACAACAAAAAAGCAAGACACTGAAAAACAAATACGAACAGTCTGGAAGACTTCCTGATTCTGTTGAGCTATCTGCTAAATCACCAAGAAAACCACATTCTTAAGCAGCAGCACATGATCCCCACCCATCTTCTTGAAGTTAGCTGTCTTTGAAAACAAGCAAGCTTGATTAAGCCAACTCTCAGAATGAGATTTTATTTCTAAAATAAAACCACAACTTAAAGTGGAAGATAAGGCTATTTAATGGCTTATTTACAACTGCTAGTTTCATGTCTGCAGTCTTCAGCTTCTAAAACATTCAGCTATGCAGTTAAAATTACATTTATGTACTGTATGATGACCTACAGCATATTCCCTGTAACATTCATTGCAATAAGATGATGTTAAAATTACAATTCCCATCTTCATCAGCAATGTATTCCTAACGTTCATTTATCACAAATCCCTGCTTAGGAAAATACGAAGTTTTCACTGGTCAGGAGTACTCCTGTTATTTCTTGTCTCTCATTGTAGAGACAAAGGAAACAAAGTATTCTGAGGCAGGAAATAACTCTTCCTGTTCAGTGCTGAAACGTAATAAGCAGATGGATACTGTAAACAAAATAGATTTTCTTTCCAGCAACATCCAAGCCTACTGTTAATAACCGATTTTAGACACTCAGAAGTCTAGCGATTAAAGACTTAAAAGTGTTTGTAAACAGAAACAAAATCCACCTAAGAATTAGTAATTTTTCAGAGGTTAAGCATTAATGCTTAACTTCAAAACTAATGCAACTGACATAAAAATTATTGGTATCCCAGCACTGAACTCCATACTATTGATTTCTAGAAACAGAGACCAAAAAACCTCATGATAATTAATGAAAAACAAAGATATTATAGCAGCAGGTAGAGTCCAAATGAAGAATGTGCCTAAAAGTTTAAAATAGGGGGAAAAATATTGTGGAAGAAAGGTCAATTTTACATTTTTTCCTTAGTCAAAAAAAAAAAAATATCAGCTAAAAGACAAAAATCTTTGCATAAGAACAGGACAACTCTGAAATAATATAGGTGCAAGTTAAAATTACAGAGTTACTGTTTTTTATATCTGTTATTCCATGGCATGAACCATCTCAGTTGCAGGAATACTCTGTATACAAGACAGAAAACACTATCTATCCCAGCAGTGAAAGAATGACACAGTATTTCATTTGTTCATATAGCCATGATTAACTTCCCAACTCATATATAAAAAGTCTTTTACAGGCCCTTGGACTTGAATTCATAAACAATGTAATACAACAGTGGAGGCTTTACAATCTGTGCTTGTTCTCTAAAAAGCAGAAGCAACTATCTTCCTCTCATGTGACAGTTAAACCGATCTACTCTTGCCTGCACAAAGAACTCTTGTGCTTTTCCTCCACGCAGGTGGGAAAGACCAATGGAGTCTGAAAGCATTTGCTTGGTAAATGACAGTTATCTTTTTGTAGAACGCAAGTATTCTGTGTATTTTTATAGAACACAGTTTCTGAAGAACTCACGAAAATGTCAAATTTTAATAAATATTTTAGCCAAGCTTGAGTTAAATACTCTTGTACTGTTAGGTCTGTGGAGAAAATATTTTTCCTGTGACTGCACAAAGCTCTTGCACACTACAAGATGTCCTCATTTTGTGGCCCTGGACTTGCAGGGGTGGTATTATTATTATTTTAACCTAAAGCAAACCCCTTCATCTATTCCAGGCAGGCTGACATTTTCCTACATGACAATAGCTAGGTTGCCAGTCTCCCTATCACTCTGCCTCAGCACAAAACAAAAGTAATAAATCCAGAGCATACTCCACCCAGGACTGGATCCTGCAAGGTAGAGCATTCTGATCTTCATAGAGCAAAACCTATTTGTGAGTCAAGGTTAATGATGTGCTTAAGTGAGAGCCAGGTGGTGCTTTATTTTAACAGCAGTGGCAAAGCTAAGGAGCAGGCCAAAAAATGGATCTCTGAGAACACACTAGCTTGGACCAGGGAATCTGACATTTATCAGTAGCCCACTCCTCTGCTTCATCAGGAAGCAAAGATTTTGCTCTTAAATGCTTCATGAAACAGGGAAAAAAGGTACAAGGCTTTTTTCCAGATAAATTTTAACTTTTTAACTTTGCCATACCCAAATAATTAGCATTAAGGATCCTTTAAATTCTTTTTATTACTAGTTTTAAACAAACAGACATCAGCTACTGTATTGTTAGTCAAGAAATTCCAAAGAAATGGATCTAAATTGTAATTCTAAAGTACTGAGCAAGCTCAGCAGTGTGGTGACTACTGTTTTTTAATGAACAAGCTCAGTGGTCTGCACATTAGTAACTGCATTATTCACTTTGGATTATTTGCTTCATGAACTATAGAACTAAACACAGTAAGATTAATTACTGCATGGAAACAGTTTATTGCAACATCTCGTGCAATAGAGAAGGCAAAACATTGTCCTTTGTTTTTAAGTCTTAATTTTGAAGACTTGCAAACAATAATTGAACAGTTAATTTATTAATTAACTTATTCTCTACGGATCTGTGATTGAATATTTTAACACAAGGTATACAACACATGTTACTTAAAACTATTGTGAAATACACAAGCAAAATTTACTTCTGAATAGCTAAGTGAATTTAATACTAATTATCTGCAATTATTTTTCTTACAAAGAGCATATAATGGTATATAAAAGCTGAATCGTAGCTCCAATTCATTTTCCTGTGTTTCTCCGTGTTTAGAAACAGTTAGATGTCTTGGCTTCTCTGCTATCTTATTTGGGCAAACAGCTTTATCCAAAAGCCTGAAACAGATTCTATTAACAGCAGGAAAACAAGAAAAAGACAAGTTCTGAAATAGGAGAGAGTCAATTCACCCAGAAGAGGGAAGCTCTATCTGCTATATCCACAAACACCCAATTGTAGGGAGGAAAAAAGTTGTTAGCTGCCGAGTAAGTTCTCTTTATATATATTTGTCTAAAGCAAGTTAGCAAAGGTGACTTGCATACCAGCAGTAGTCAAACCATGGATGACCACAGAAAACATTCATGAACGCAAGTGGTCACACAGCCTGCAGTTTAATGGAAAAAGCACTGAAAAGGACAAATATGGGAAAAATTATATATTCTGCTCAGTGCAAATGCCGTATGATAACAAACAATATTGGAGGCAATCTTAGGTGGGCTGTACAGAGCTCAGTTTGGGGACCTTCAGCAAGAATTAAGAGCATGGGCACCCAGCTACCTGCAACCCAGCCCTCAACAGGTCCTGAGAACCCTGGGCTAGTCAGGTGGCCTGGAGGCATGCTAGGAGCAGCACTCAGAGTGGGAGCAGGAACAAAATAGCCAATCCCTGAAATAAGAAAGTCAATTATTAGTGTTTTAGATAATTCTCACTGCTAACAGTTCCAGTAGTGGTCACAGTTTCTTTCACCATTAAGGATTTTTAATGATACCAACATCAGTTAAAAAAAATCAGATCAAGATAGGCAAGGCATAGTTTATCCTACCACCAGTCTCCCATTCCTTCCCCTCCTGATCCACTACTCCTGGCATTTATCATATAACAACTTGTGTCCATTCTACCAAAGATCAGATATTGCACATTCTATTGAAATGAAAAACCTAACAGGGAACTTTCTCAACCTAATACTAAACGGCAGCAACTGCTGCCTAAAGACAGCACCCAACACACTACTTCATAGAGACTAATGAATCTGGCTTCCTAAAAGTTACAGGGATTTTAGCCATATGTTGTATGAGTGTGAAATTAAGTTCTAGTCTTCTATTAGAGTACCTGACAAACACAAAAGGGAAAACAATGAATCATATTTCTTTTTTCAAGCTGCTTCAACTTCTCCAATAGCTCTTCATCATCTCCTCTTGAGAATAATGTAGGTTCTCTTCATCTGGTCAACACACCATTCACTGAAGCTCTTAAAAAGTATATATTGAGTGGTACTCTACATCCACTGTTTGCCTTTCACTCACATTCTTGTGTCATTTAGATGAATCACTAACAAGCATTCTGCATTAGAAATGCCCTTCTATTTACCTCAAAGCAGCTTGTATCTTCTATGGATGTTCTGAAACATAAACTACAAATACGTTTATATGTTATAAAAATACATACAAAGCACAAATGGTGCCCAGATGTAATAAACCAGAAGTGTAACACCCAGCAGGTTCCTGTGGAACCTCTGCTACCCTGGGGATCCTAGGCTGCAGTGTGAGAGCCCCTGTTGGAAAACACCATCAGGTGACAGCCACTGAACCTTTACATCAAAGTAGTTTTGGAAGCTAACCCATCTCTTCCAGCATTTTTCTGTAAAAGAGGAACAAACCTGTGCAGAATATATGAAAATATATGTGCAGAAAATATGAAAGAAAATCTTTCTGTTATTTGGCTGAAAATGAGAACTACTGAGCCTACATCTCTACTGGTTTAGTAATGATTGTTATTTAGTCCCAGGTTGATACACCCTTAGTCTTCTCTCCCTGTAAAGTCATTTTATCAAACATCTGGAAGACCCGTGTGTCAAAGAGAACGTTTCACTGCTAACAGAGCAATGTTCACAACTAAAGTACTAACTCCATAGACTAAGCCATCACCTTCAGTGGAATCTCACAAGCCCTGGTCAAGAAGCATCATCCCCTCAGCGATGAAGACTCAAATCTCCAGAGACAGATGTCTAAAGTTAGAGGTACATTACCTGCCTGCAGTTTCTAGCTCCTATTAAGTCAAATCCACCTAGCTGAAATATGTAAAACATTGGCCGGACTGCTTGCTCTGAAGCTACCTAGTCATACTTTGAAACCTTGGCACTATTCAGTAGCCACTGAAAATGAGTCCTCCTACAAAACTAGCCAAGAAGTACCAGTCTCTGTTTGCAACAGATACTTGCTACAAAGCTGATGAAATGGGCTTCTCTCATCTGCGTGTTTCCTAAGGTGGCTATCAAGCACCTGAAACAAGTAGCTAGGGCTCGCTAATCCTTCCTGCTGCTATTGAGGCTCCCAGTACCAACTCAGATCCATCAAGGTATACACATAGTATGTTCAAGATGTAAAAATAGCAGTCACATTACGGGATCTCTTCACTTTCATACTAAAAGGTTTGCAATCTGGTACTTTATCCCTACAAAACTAAAAGTTTATGCCATTATTTTCATAATTTTATCTGCTTGGACTAATATATCTGAAGGGTGATAACACAGCTTACACAAACATTCAAAAGTTTATTACTGTATGACAAACTTCAGTATCTCAGAGAACAGAATCCAGTACGCCCAGTCCACATAAGGCCAACTGAAGAGAATACACAAGTCCTGCCCCATCCTGGTGCAACATACTACTTGGCCTCCCTCCAAAACTGGCAGTAATGTCATTAAAAAGAAAGATATGAGTGCTCACTGACAGTCAACTATGTGATTAGTTCACCTGCACCAAGTTCTAGGATCTCAAGCACAGGTGTTAGAAAGGGATTGTTTTTCCCCCAGGTTAGCCCACCAGAGCCTTCCATCTCTTGCTGAAGTCTAAGACCAAGTTTTCACTTGGTCTTATACCACCTAAGTCAACTCTCCTTTTAACAGAATCAGATTCTTCACATGTAGTATGCTGTTTAATCTCTCAGACACCAAACTGAACTTTGGATTCATATTCTTTACGCCTACCATACCCCAGACCAGGAGTATTAAGTGAAATGCAATTGACTTAAGATGTAGAATGCATCAGGTCAGAACAAGTATGTTCCTTGATGATTTAAAAATCTGAAGCCATGAATAGAAAGATGGGATTAAAAGTATGGTAAAACCCGAAACAGAAGTCCTAAACCAAAGTTATCATTGCAGATTATTTTTGTATTTCCATATATTTGGTATATGAGAACATTCATACTGTTTTGAGTTAGTGTCTGTCCTTTTAATGATGGAATTGCTTCTTGCATACTGGATGACTGTCAGAGAAGAGTAAAATGTCTCCACACATAATGCATGGAATAAAGAGTTTCTTAAACAATTTAACTCTCCTATCCCCAATAGAGAAGAACATCAGATATTTTATAGAACAGAAAATTAGACTATGAATCAGCCTAAGGTAATAGTGATAAGCAGATAAAACTGTGCATACTACATTCTCTATCTCCAATTAGAATGATGGAAATAAGATAGTGTATGAACAAGTAACTTGGACAGGATGGACTACGTAGATTTTCAAAAGCTACAACCTATTAAATAGTTTCTGAAGGGGTTATAAACAAGAAGGGGATTTGGACCATTCTAGCAGAATTATCAGCAGATACCGCATGTTCCAAGATTGCTGTCAGAAAGAGAGTTTTAAAGTTCTCTCAGCAAAAGACAATCATTAAAATAAATGACATAAGAAAGCAAATAAACTAAAAGGCTTACAAATGTGTTATTTCTCTCAAAGAATCGTAACATTCTCAATGACTGGCTGGCCGTAAATGGTATGTAAGGCAAATGGACAACCAAGCTTACTCTTTTTAAAATTAGTAAGTCTTCAAATGATTTAAAGCTAAATTCAAAAAGTTATAAACCCCAATCTCTGGCCTTACAGAAGGAGACCATAGATGCAGAAAAGCATTTGACAGGCTTGCTCTTGTTCTTTTCTGAAAAATCATTTGACTTCCATGATAAAAATCATTATTTCTTACCGGGGTTATATTTGTCTCTTACCCTACACTGCTGACAACTGTAACACATTATTATTGTCATCTACTACTTGTACTGAAGTAGCATTTAGGAGTTATTAAACAGGATTCTAGTAGACTTATCATCCCAATTTGGTTTTTTTATGTATCTTGTCTGTGTCTAGTTTGTTATTTGGTATCAATCTTTTTTAAGCTTATGCTCTTATCTGTTTTTTCTTCTCCTTTCATGTTTCTTGTAGATATATTTATCAGTCTGAGTTACTGATCTTGTACTGATACTGATTATACTGAGTTACTTGGAATTAATATTATTAATACAATTTCTTATGATACAGGAATAATAAACTGTACTAAAACACTAAACCTTGCTTTAAAAGATACCTGTCCTCCTCACCAACACTCAGAGGCCCATTCAAAACGTCCTTGTCCTTCAAAGGCTGAATTTGCCTCCAAAAGCCAAAGAGGACTAAATATATTATACATATATTTTTATCTCTGGCATAAAAAGCTTTCCTGGGTTGCAGAAATAAAATAAAGAATTCCTTGCAAGCCTATTTTGAGTAATTGTTAGGTGAAGAAATACAACTCTATAGCAACATATTAGAACCCTTCACCCATTTATGGCAGGTGCATAGTGGACAGCATATTTTCTATCAGTAGCAAGTCACAAGTGAACTGGCTCTCACCATGAAGACCCAGACTTAGGCTCTCCAGTTCCTTAACTCTCACACACGTAACGCCCTCACACATACACAGAGTGCTCTGTGCTGTACAGGGAGAGAGAGCACTGTCTCCCTGTCCAACAAGGAGACCTTTTGGTGATATCTGCCAACGGATCTAGCCACAGGCCAAGCATACAGTAACTACACCCACTTTAACAATAGCAGCTACTATTACAAAAACGTTTATTTTTAAGATAACAACAAGCTAGCATGACAAAAAAATGGCAGGAAAAGGCATTCAAAACTTCTACAAGCATATGGCTAAAAATGGTTACAGTCTCAGTAACACTATTTCAACTTCTTTAAAATCCATAGTACAAAGAGAAAATAAGCATAGGAATCTTATCTGATGAGAAGGGGAGTATTTAATGAGGTAACTAAAAAAAAAAAAAAATCCCACAATATAGTCAGTAAGCAATGAAAAGAAATCCGTAATAACCAAATAGGTCTGTGATAACAAAGTAAGGAAGCCAATTACAGGACAGCAAGTATATGGACTACTCCTTAACATATACCTTTTTTCTTACCATCCTCAGTGTGTTCCCGACTCAGATTTTAAGACTTTGCTGCATTCACGTCTCATGACAATGTACTTAAGTTTTTAATTTATAGTAATGCATACTACTTTAGAAGTGTAATTCTTGATATTAATTACAAATTACGTACTGACGGAGTAAAAATGCAATGTGCTCACAAGCCTTTGATATGGGCCTGGATAAAGGAAAAGGGGTATCTTCAGTGTTTGCTCAAAAATTGACATAAAAATTGCAGACACATTTAAGTAACAGTGTGAAAGCATACCTCTAGAGAAACATCACTTTACAAGACCTCCAGCTCATCACCAATGATGAGGAAGGGCACAATGTTCCATGTGAACCAAATTTGATCAGAAAGGCTTTGCATTCAAGTTTCAGTACAGTTATTCCCTCCCAGGCTCCTAGGAACAACATATTCTCCCGTAAGCAAGCACCTAGGAAAGAGAGTTTCACAAACCATGGGCACCACTCCATAGAAGATAAAAATAACATTACCTGTATCTAGAAAGATCCATGAGCATGAAATTATATAGGTAGATATTACTTATGCAAAACATGCTAATACATGAAAAGAAACAGCCTAATTTCATCAAGACTTACTGTGCAACAGCAACCAGAAACAGTATTAAGCATTTATACAGTATTTGAGGGAGAATGTAAGAAGAGCTATTGGGTCAGCTGGATATAATTTTTCCTTTTATATGAATCAATCTTATTAAATGAAACAAAGTAATTTATTTTTATCTAGTGGTATGTATGTAGTAAGTCCAAGTTCATGAAAGAGTAGTGGTATTTGACATAAAGTGCTTTCATTACCTTCAGATTTCAGTTAGGGCACCGACTTCCCGCAGACTACTGCCAACCTTCAGCAGGTTTTGTGGGCCATCAAGCACTCTGTCATCTCTCTGCTTATTAAAACCAGTACTCAGTACAGCTCTACACACTAGCTCCCTGCATCCCACTTTGACCATGCTCCCAAGTTCTCTAGACCAATGGTTTCAGTAATCATTACAGGGAAAGTAGTACATGGAAAATAAATAAAAAAAAAAAAAAAAGCACACCTACACTTCCCGCAAAAAGTCATCATATAACATTTTGAATTCAAATCTAAATTCAAATATTGGGGAGCTGGGGGTGGTGCCTTCAACAACAGCACTCAAGTAGTTTTCTATTGCCATGGATAAGTATCACATTAAAGTGACTTATAAGGAAGCTTTTTCATTTATCCTAACCCACAAGCACAAACAAAAAACAGCCATTGTCTTAGAAGAGGAAGTAGTCTTACTTTGCTGAAACTACAAATAAGTATGATTACAAAAAAAAAAAATTACTTGCTGATTGACAGGACCATATACAACAGCTTTGGTTATAAGATAAGCACCAAAGGTATTTTCAGTGCTATGCATGCTAAGTCTATCTGCAAGATAATTATCTGGAGCACAAGAATATAGTGATAAATATATATATACACACACACACACACGCTTAAGGCAGAAAAGACATGTTTTCAACAACAATGATCTCTCCCTCATGCACATTAGATTCCCTTAAAAAGCAAATCTTAAATGGAATTACAATGATGCACTTAAAATTTGAGTTTGGCTTTATTTGGTACTTGTTTTAAATATTTAATACTGATAATCATCAGAGGTGGAATAGAGTATTTAGTACCTTTGCACTGTCAGATCCTTTTTTTAAAACTATCTGCCCATTTAAACTTCTTACTTCATCAGAAATTGACTACTGGCATTCAAGTTAATAGATTCTGATTTCCTGTATGTTGTTAATCAGTAAAGATACTTGTTACTATTTAAGACCAGTGATACCAATTTTTCTTCAATCACATACAACCTAAAACTACTCAGCCTATCTTTCAGGTAACTGACAGACTAAGCCAGGGGCCCACTCAAGCTTTTCAACTAAGATTGTCAAAGCAGAATTGCAAGAGAGACTCCAAGCCGTAAACCAGCAACCAAAGATTTGGTTAAAAATTGCCAGGTGGTTCCTCCATGCTAAAGGACCCTGAGATGCACAGATAGGAAGTGGTTAGACATGGATTTGTTGGAATGGGTCCAGAGGAGGGCACTAAAGTGATCAGAAGGCTGGAGCACATCCCCTACGAAGACAGGCTGAGAAAGCTGGGGTTGTTCAGACTGGAGAAGAGAGAGCTCCAGGGAGATGTTATTGTGGCCTTTCAATACTTAAAGGGGGCCTATAAGAAAGATAGGGAAAATAAGGAAGATATTTTTTTATGATGTGGGTGGTGAAGCACTGGAACAGGCTGCCCAGAGAGGTGGTAGAAGCCCCATCCCTGGATACATTCAAGGTCAGGCTGAGCAACGTGATTTAGTTGCAGATGTCCCTGCTCATTGCAGGTGGATCGGACTAGATGGCCTTTAAAGGTCCCTTCCAACCCAAACCATTCTGTGATTCCATGGTTATTAACCATTTGTGCAGTATTGTCAAGCATTGCTTGCTCTATGATTCTATGATTGCTTCAGCTGAGATAGCAGCACTCAGTGAAGACCATGGCTTCAAAGAAAAAATCCCAAACATTAACATACAACTCTGCTTACAGATTTTTAAATTGCTCTGCCACATAGCTCAAAAGAGAAAGCTTGTATTTCTTATTCAATGCTATACACTAGGCTTTTGTGGACTACTCAATTAAGCTCATCAATGCAATACTCAAAACATCCATCTTCTGTCCACAATTGTGTTCCCCCTCTACAAATCAAATCTGTAATTTAATGGAGCAGTTCTCCAGAATCCAAACACTATCAATAAACTTACAGTAAGAAATCTAAAATAATAATAGCAAGGCCCTTTTATGAGTATTCCCAATATAAGGAAGAACGCTGGAATGCTCCCACATGAAGCTCACAATGCCCAAGTATTCATGTACAGTGATAACAAGGCTTCTTTGCTTCATTCCTGCCTCCCCACCCAAAGGAACTAATTTAAAAACTGATATAAAACATGTGGTCAGGGTATCATGATGCATTAATGCTGACCTGAGCTTTACAGTGAAGTGAAAGCAGTGTACTGTTACCCCGAGATGAGAAAAACAGAACATACCAATGCTTCTATGACAGCAGCTTTACTAATAAAAATTAAGGTATACATAACAGTAAACATTATCCCATGTGCCAAAATTAAAATCATTAAAAACATTTTTGATTGGTTAAACAATCACTTAGCTACACATATATGCAAATAAGTTCCACAGTTTTTTCAAACTTCTCATGACATGTTTAGGGAATTTGTAGACACAGAAGAGAAACCTATCATCCATCTGGAATATGTCATTTTACTATTACACATGAGAAGTAAGGCCATATTGAAATTAAAATTACAAGGAATTAAGTTTTCTTTAGAAGGCTTTCTTGATTTGCAGACTATTTTTAATTTTAAAATTATAGGTTTGTACAGAAGGTATTTTTACAGAATTTATGAAATATAACTAAGCTATAAACCCTGGAGAAATGTGTAGGCTCCTGGTTCAGTAGTGCCTGTTCTGTAATATATAAACAATAGAGTCAAATATCAACATACACTTTTTTTTTTTAAGGTATCTTCCCTCACTAAGCAGATTTGGAGACAAATACTATAACTTATGTGGCTGCATTTCATTCATTTATTTGACCCTTGAAATCTTTAGCACAGAAGTCCACTGCCAACAACTGAAAGCACTTCCTTGCCCAACTATTATTTTTCTACATTTCTCAGCATGAAAAAAGCTTCTCTCCTGAAACCATTTGAAATAAGGGAAAGCCAGATAACAAATATTTTGCTTATAGTCCTCTGCCTCCTAGTTGTCACTACCACCGCCACCCGATTATCAAGAACAATCATTAGGCATTAGCAAGTATGATTCAGGCAGCAGTGGAATTGAAAACTTTTTTGCATTTTATTAAAAACAGCTCAAGAGAATCTTCAGTGTAATAGATTTTATTAAAATTATCCCTGCATGCTTTTATTTATTTATTTATTTATTTTTTAAGAAAGGTCTTGCTTGGAAAGTTAAAGCTACATGGGAAAAAACACGTGAATTGTGTCAGTCCCTGGTCTGAGTGTCTCAGTTATGAAGGGATCACAAAATGAAAGTACTTCAATCTTACATTTTGTTGCCAGCAACACATTAAATATTTTAAGAATTCACACATTAAGCAGAAAGACCTATCTACAGGACAGTATTTCCATAGGTCTGTCAAGTTTCAAAAGCAAGACAGAAGTTTGGATGCAACTGCAAGCATACTGCATGTATCCCTCCCTACAAGGAAACTTTAACACGAATACTGGTTTAATCCACAGATGTGTTTTACCCATTACCTATATCTGCCTACATATTAAGCTTTAATGCTGCACACCCAGCAATGCCGGACTGCAGATTGTCTGCATACAATTAATTCACAGTCGACACTGTAATGACAAAAGGTAGTAAAATGTGGTCTTCCTTACAGACACGCTAACCTGCTCTAGAGGGATACAAAAAAAATCACAGCCCTTGTCTCCTAGAGCAAATAGGTTTTCAGTTTACCACCTAACACTGTCGGTGCAACCAATGTAACACAAAATTTAGCATTGGGTGGAATGTACACAGTTAGACTAGGAGTCCATGCTACTGTAAAATACCATCCTTAAATTTAGTTATTAATGAGAAAGTATTAATGAGAAAATGCAGTTAACAGCAGCGGGTGACAGACATTCAGACTCATGAAGACTGCTGTGCTCACCTTTTCAGGGAAGAGGCACAGTTAGAGATGATAAATTGTTAGCATACAGCTAGCTACTACATGAAAGCAGCAGATTTCAAACTGAAGTCCTAATTGAAACCTTTGTTTTCTATGCAGTTCAGCCCAAAAAACCTACTTCCCAATGGCAATTTTTAAATTCTACTTCCTAAAATCCAATTTAATAAATATTAATGAGATGCTGCTAAGAAAAAAAACCTGTGTAATTAAGTTTTTAAAATCTGTCATGCATAAACACAAGATGCAACATTTTTCCCAGTTAGCTCATTAGAAAACACAAAATCAATTAAATGGAAATGTTGAATTCTAACTCAAAAACACCAAGCTGACAATTTTATTTTTAATATTCCAGCTAAAGGATGAACTCATATAACAAAAGGCAAATTGGACACAAAGTCTACTCTATAGGCCAGAGCTGAACTACATCATAAAAGAGAAAAATCAGAAGTACTGCATTTTTTTGCAACATCAATTAGCTCAAGCAGGCTGCAATGAAGTTCTAAAACCTTCCGATCTATGAGCAGTGTGTGACAGAGATATTAAGTTACTTTAGCATTATAATGTAGTCTTTAAAAAAAGCTGAACTGAATCCCAGGGAATTCTGTCAAACTGAAGGTCATACTGTAAAACTGAAGGTCAATTGTAAAAATGGAGGTTCAGAGAGATTACTGAAAATTTATTCCATGGGACAACAGAGAAAAAGCAGAAATCACAAGTTTTTTTGTTTCTGTACTAAGCTTTCAAAACTTTATGAGGAATGAAAAGCAAAAAGCAAAAACAGTTTTTCAGATTATTCATCTGAAAGCAAACCCGCTTGAGCAAGACATCCAAATTTCATTTCTTAGCACTTCCTCATTTGCCATTCCATATCCATTAAAGAAAAGTCAAGTTACTGCTGCTGTGGGTACTTTAAGTTTTTCAGTTTGGTAATGGATCTAAATCTCAACCATAAACACTTAAATTTTATAGATTAAGATGCTTTTAAGCATGAAAAAATACAGTATTTAAAAAATGATAATGAAACAGTAGAAAGGCATATTTATTATGCAAGTAGGATCTCGAACTTGCTGCTAGAATACTCTTAGATCAAGTACTAACATTAGAACTAGAGCGATAACAAGCCTAGAAACACATTAGGTAATTTAAATACCTAGGCTCTGAATAGACAGCAATATATGCCACTACAGAGGAAAAAGGGGCCAGAAGCTATCCTAGCTTGGGTAGGTAACCTGTTGAAACAGTTCCATATACCATCTTCCCAGCAGCAATGTCAGTGTGAGGAGTTCCTACTCCCCACCTGGATTACTCATTTCCATTCCTCCCTACTGATGTGGATCTAACAAAAAACAAAAAAAACCCCACCACACCCCAACAACACCAACAAAAAAACCCACCAGGAAAATCCAAACTAACAAAAAACCCCAAAACACTCTCAAAACACAAAACCTACAACACAACAATGACAACCAAACAACAAACAAAAGCCACAAAACCAAAACCAAGCAAAAAAACCCAAATACACACAAAAAACCAGAATAAAACAAAACCAAACCACACACATTTTGAAACTTGAAGTTCCACAGGAGAAAATGGAAAACTGTTGAGCTGGATTTGAACTCCAATCCCAATTCATAACATGCTCCTGCAACAACTTTGCAGGAAAACAGACATGATGGCAATGCTGATGAACAGGCTTCCATTGGTCTTCTAAGACATAATAGTAAGGCCTTCCATTTTCATACTACACGTGCACTGTGATCAGATTCATTCCAGTAGAGAAAACACCCCACATGCAGCAATGGAATTTACTACACTGGAGATTACAGTTTCATAGGATGAAGGAAGTTTTATTATTATAATGAAGCAGCAGAAGCAGGAATTACAGCTCCCAAAACCTGAAGTTTGTTCTCCTTCAACCTGAAGTTACTCAGCAAAATAGAATCACAGAATCACAGAATCACAGAAT
>KL275652.1:565-15084 GCA_000699545.1 Podiceps cristatus
GGGGAAGGGCTGGGGTTTATTAGAACCCAAAAGTTATAACGGGGGGGTTTCAGCCTCCAAGTGTCAAGACTGGGGTCAAGACTGTGGATTTCAAGAATCCATTCAGAGGACAAGTAAAGCGTTTCAACTTTATAGGCAGTCTTTAGCAACTATGCTCCAGCTCCCTGGTAACTTGATTTTCCCCAACATTCTCCAGGTGGCATCCATTTCACAGGGTTATCCAGCAGGATCGGAGGCAACTCCCAGGACAAGTTTATGCAACCCCTGACTTTCTTAATTTTCCTCCTGTATTCATGGGAAAGCCTTTTGTGGCTCGGTATAGATGTCTCAGACATCCCTCAAAGAACATAGTTTCTCAGATTCTCACTGTGCATCACAACGGCAGCATCAAGCCAAGCGCCTCATGTGGGGTTTGTATAAATAAACAAATTTGGTTTTAATCACTTTAAAGTGGTTAACCACTAATGCCATTTATAGATGTTAGCAAATATAAAAAATACATCTATAACAAAGCTGTAAGAAGAAAAAACATTATCCCCCCCCCACTACTTAAGTTGCCATGTGGCAAAGTATCAGCAGGAGTGAGCATTAAGGGTAGAACATGCTTAAACCGCAAGTGTAGTATCTGTGGTATCTCCGTGAAAAATTAATAGTGGAAAATGAAAATTCAGGAATGAAATTAAGAGTTCAGTTACTTTTTTTTTTTTTTTTCTTTCTTTTATAGAGAAACATAAACAGATACAGGCAATGAGACCATTTCCTCAGTGGGGTTACATGACTGGGCAAATGTTTAGTTCTAAACTGGAACTGCTGCTTTGAGGAGGGAGGGGAGTGTGGTACAAAATATTATGACAAGGGGAGTGCTCTAAGTGAGGATAAGTTGGCATGATGAACAGATGGAGTATTCAATAACAGGAGGTTATTAATACTGCAGTTTGGTATTCTCTACACTACTTCATGAAGGGATTCATATGCTTGCTCTTTTTCCTTTCTGATTGTACGCCGATTTAACAAATATGCGTAGTGTAGGTAATGCCGGACTTATTTCCCTCCCGGCGCACGCGTGCACACACACACATCTCAAATTCATGTTTCCTGGGAAAACGTCAAGGCTGGATCCTCAGCTGACTGTGACTGGACCAACTGCCTTGAACAGTGGAACGCTGATTTGCACCTGCTGAAGGAGCGAGGTTATCTGACCCCCTCTCCCCGTCGGAAGGTCTCTCCACCCTGCTGACAGCTGCTGCAGGGCACCTGCTCTACAGAACGAACTATCAAGTCTTTCAGATGGAAAAGAAAACAAAATAACCCAAAAGTGATTCAAGTTTTCCTTCAGAACACAATGCAATGCTGTTTCTGTTTAAGAAAATCAAGCTCGCTTTCACACAGAGTTCAGCCCTCCTTCCTGACACGGTCTTCAGTGCTCCAGTTTTAGACTGGACATGAGAAAATCCAGGAGCAGAGCAGTGACTCTAGTCAAACCTTCCACTACCTCTATCCATTTCACTTCCTACGTTCTCCAGCTCACCTCCAGGTCACCGGTCAGTCAGTCATCTTCGCATCCTTTAGACTATGACTCGTGCAGCTGCAATATAACCAAACCTGCCACAAACATAACAATCCCCATCCTCTTATCACATTTGGGCACTGCTATCACTGCGGCTATTTTTTTTTAACAGTGATGTTACACAGCTGAGTGTCTTCTGTGTTTTGCACTAAGAATTATGGCATTTTTCAAAGCCCCCAAACTGTTTCTTGGCTTCTTGAGAGTCAGCTGGAGGAGCACATGTGCTAAAGAGCAAATACATTGTTTCAAGTGTATCTGTTAACAGACATATGTATAATTTAAGTACAAGTTTTATTCCCCTCAGAATGTCTAATCATAGGGGCATGACCTTGGGCTTTCACAAATTAGATACATTAGGGAACTATATCTTTAGCAGATGTGACTTTGAAGATACTGAAAGAGGAAGTTTTACTGTTGTATCGTACAAGCAACGAGCCAAGATACTCGCTGAATGCTCTCTAAAATGAATAATGAGGTTTGACAGTACTCTTGCATCTAGATACTGAGACTGTGTACTTACAAACTTTCTTTGGTTTGTCATAGCTGTGCCTCTTGGCTCTTTCATCCGTGTTTTTCCTTCATTATCAAACATACGTCATTCATTGTAATGGTTTTAAAAGCTTTGTGCATTTTTTAATCAAAATGTAAAATTACATTTCGAGGGAATATCTTAACTTTTGTGAACAGTAAATCTTGCAGATGCTATTAGGAGATCCTAAAGGGATTTATGTCAGAAGAAAAGAATGGTTGGATAAAGCAGGCCCAACATTTAAACTTTATCCTAAAAATAGATCTTTAAAATGTATAATCAAAATAAGTCAATACAATTTATTTAAAATCCGGAAAGAAGACTTTGTTTGGATTTAAATCTTTCCTTGATTCTTTCACTCAGACCCTGAAAAGCATTTATTTATAAAACATGCACAGAGAGATCAGTCTACTTTCATTTTGCAGTTGCATATTTTAATTAGAGCTGCTTTTTTTAATGTATAACTTCCTCTGTGTGAAACTCCCTGCTGTAGGAAGTTAATGCTTTATGGTTGATGTGAAAGAGAAAAGCCATTTTGGAGAAACATTTTCAGCAGGTTCTGAGGGGAAAATGGAAAAAAAGAGTAATTGACAAAAGGGAAACACTTAATCTTTAAGAAATGGTGGTCATCACAAGCATGAAATAAAATAGAGGACCTTCATCTACTGTAAAAAAGAAGGTTTGCTGAAGGATCAAAGTCATAGATTAAAGTTCCACTTAATGAACATGAAGTTCAGCTGTGTCAAACATTCAAAGTCATTTTTGAAATGCCAAATGTGCATTGCTCCTTTCTCAAAATGGAACGGCTATACTAGCTCTGTGCTGGAAATACCAGCCGCACAAAAGTGAAAAAGCTTGCAGTGTGCTGAATGAATGGAAGAATAAATTCCCTTCAAACCAGTGAGCACAAAAAAACCTCTCTCCTCTGATGTTATCTGTATTAAGTGACTAAGGGATTTTCTTCTTGATCTCACCCTCTTCATACAAGTGCTAAAAACACAAGAACTGGGGTGGAATTAAATCCTCTGCATTTTCTGGTTATCATGAAATGAGAGGTATCATTCTCAACTAGTCAGGAGGAGTTAACAGACCGTTTCCAGGAAGGCCCGTGTGCTGATTGAAGAGAAAAAGAAGATAGAGATGAACAGCAGAAGAAACCTATCGAGAACCATTAGTGGATGTCCGCCATTGTCCATCTGTTCACAGTGGAATAAATCCAGACCTGAAGGAACAACTGCAACCTGCCCCATATGGCTCGCTCCCGTCTGCGCTGGCAGGGCTTCTTCAGGGATTTGACATTGGATGAGATAAAGGAGAAGCGCTGCAATCTGTGTTCCCAGGAACGAACGGCCAATTAACATGAAAGAACAGAAAGTGGGTTACTAACGCACAGGAAGGTTCTCCTCCTCACCTGTCTGAAATCTTGGAGCTCATTCAAACTGTGTAAAGTTGCAGAGATGCTATGCTGAGGCTCCTACTACTAATGAAGTCCTTAAAAATTTAACCTTAGCTACTAACAAAATCACGTGGGCAGTGGACAGCCCCTCAATCAACGGCAGACACCACTGACCCAGCTGTCTCCCAAGGTGTTCAAAAAGGCATTTGGAAATAATATATTACACCAAAAAATTAATTAAAAATTATAATTTAATATACTTTAAACATCATGAACTAGCCTAACAACATTCTGTATTTACTTTTACAAAACTGGACTGTAGCAAACTACTATTGAGTAGTAATTTACTGAAGTTTTAAATCAGTCCAGGCCTGGTCACGAAGCAAAGTAGTATTTTCTATATGATTAAGGGCAGTAGACTCAGACCCACACAGAATAGTTATGACATCTGATTGTCTCTTTAAAATTATAACGAAAAATAGATACTCTTTGTAATGCTGCATTCTGTATGCAAAGAAACAGACATAATAAAGCCAACTGAAGGGATCAAAACTCTGCAAGTTTTTAGTAGATTCAATAAACCTGTTTAGTGGTAGTAATTCCCCAGGTAATACAGAGAATAATTAACCATCGCACGGCCTAAGCAGAACGAGTAGATGTCCTAAGCGAACTTGCTGTTGTGGGTATGTCTTCAGTCTTAGGACAGTCTGCTGAGAAAGTCGGTGGATGCAGAAAATCAAATTCAGAAGTGATGTGCAAGAGGTACATCTGCCTACAGAGATTCAAGGGCAGGCCGCTGCCTACACCACTTCCAGAAGAGCAGAGGGGGACGCTCAGGCTGGAAGCCTGATCTCTGCTCTACCTCTGAAGCCACAAGCAGTTCAGATTTGCCAGTGTTACTCCAAACATGAGGTGATTATCTGCTTAGAAGTGGGATTAATGATTTTGGGCCTGGCATCACGCTAAAGAAGCAGCAGCTACATGTTCACACCAGTTTGGAGTGGCAGGAAGTTAGTGGTCTCTGTGCTGCAATGTAATTTGCTCTCTATTATCCTCTACCTCCTCTTTAGTTCCCTTCTAACACACTTGGTATCTTATTTTTGTCAAAGTTGCACAAGTGGCCAGAAAAAAGAGTTGTATCAGAGATAATTTTAAAGTTTCCAAACAATTCTACTCACACTTACAAACATCGTTCATTCACTAGGTGGCACAAAGAACATCACACTGCCTTGTCTGAAACACACACCACAAAACCGAGGACACCCCCAGGAATGATAATAAAGGGTAGTATGAAATCAAAGTAACATCGCACTAAGCATTTATCTAGAGACTCTTCTCTCAAACTAACCACGAGACTTACAGATCCGAAGAACTAGCAAGGATGCTAAAGGATGCAAAATGCAAACCAGTGTTTGTTACGTGAAAACGTCCATTTGCTGTCCAGGACCTGGAACACAACCGTGCACCAGGATTATACACACTGATGTCATCGAAACGATCTCTCTTGCTTTGTCAAATTTACTTGGGGTGATGACGAGTCATGATTACACGCGATTACAAGCTTGAATTTCAGCCTCTTCCAGATTGCACGCTGCTTTGTACCCTTGTGAAATACTGCCCTACCAGCACTCCGCTATCAGCTAGCACTAAGAGAACGGTTCATTAGCGAGCAAAAAGTGACCTGTAGTGAATCATCACCCCAGCTCCTGAGACACACATCATCTCCCTGGCAGCACCTTGCCTTTCACCGGCTGATCATGCCTACATACAATTAAGATCTGATAATGCTACACCGTAACAGTAGCCAGCGTCTGTACACCATCGGTCAAGCACCTCCAGATACCATCAGTAACTCCCACTTTGCACAGCAGCTATAGCAAACGACAGAAAACATTTGCACATCAAAAAACCTGCGTTTGTTTGAATATAATAAGAGCTGCCTAGAGAAAACGATTAGAGAATTTAATGGACTATAATAAAAAGTGTAAGCTCTAACTGGATTTTTTAACTTGTTTTAATTTCATTTTAAAAGTCATATATCCAGAAATTTGTAATAAGAAAAGCATCCTATTAAATATGTAAAAATAATCATCATCTTCACAAACAGCCCTTTGTACTCTAAGAAAAGGGGAAAATTAGAGTGGAGAAAACCAGTAGCAAAGAGATGGGCAGTGAAAATCAATTCCATAGTTACAACATATGGAACAACGTACAGGCTAGGCAATCCGTAACAGTGAACGGTTGATTTTAGAAGAATTAAAAACAAACCAAACCAAACAAAAAACCCACAAACCAAAAAAACTAGCAAGGTTTCATGATTAAAACACGTCCCCCCAATGGCCACATTTCATGTTCTCCGCCTCCATGTATCTATCAACATACTAATATTTTTTACCCCTCCTAATATGTACAGATTTTTCTAACAAACATTTAATAAATGTTTTAAAAGATGTGTAGGTGTGGCAGTTAGAGACATGGGTCAGTGGTGGACTTGGCAGTGTTAGCTTTACGGTTGGACTCGATGATCTGAAAAGATCTTTTCCAACCTGAATGATTCTATGATTGTATAGGCAGTTATCGGGAGGTACACCTTTTTTTTGTTTGTTTGTTTCTTTTACTAAGCCAAAATAAAGATTCTTGTGCAACTTTTTTACTTCCCATTCTCAAGATTTAAAACTCAATAGCTAAAAAGTAAACTGCAAGAAATCCTTATCCCTATGCGAGACTCTTCAGATATATTCAAATCCTAAAGGACAGCAGTTTATATGACAACTCACAGCGATATGAAAAAAAAAATATTGAAATATATTGAAAAAGCTCCCTTTGCATTGCTGTATAATACAAAGAAAGAAGTGGACTGTTACCCTAGCAAAAAGACTGCCTGATCATACTACTTACATTCATATAACATATAATTTCACTACAGAAGTTGATTCAAATAGGTGATAATCAGTAGCAACAGATTTACTGCCACTCGAGCGTGTATTTATTGCCAAATACCCTGACTTGCAGACTAAGGCAGCACTGTGCATTATGATGAGATGGCAGTATTTAAAGATTGTTGAATAAACTTTCCAAAGGCCTTACCATCTTACATGAAGAAAAAGCTGCGGAGATAATGCATCTCATGAAAACATTTGCCAAACCGTTGTCTTTGGAATGGTTCAACTTATCTACACAGGAAAACACCATCTGACAGAGATGTTTTGTCAAATTTGTATCACGGCACAGCACAACTGTTGTCCTACAAGTGTCTTTTGGGAACTCCATCATCTCACAACGACTGTTGTTCTCGACAGCAGAATTGTCGGTGCAATTTTAAAGACAGTTACTGTTGTGCCAGGCAGGCGTTGGCAAGGAGGCCGTGCAGATACATCTGCAGTATTTGTGATGCATGATGACATTGTGGAAAGCCCACAAAGAGTTCATCAGGAGCTATAAACAAAAGGCATTAAAATAAAAGACCCTGCTATGATAGTTTTAAAAGGTAAATTTCCTAGAACAGGGTACTGAGTAAAAGAAGACTTGGAACAGTAGATCAGCTTCTGAAACCGATTTCAATTAATGCACCATGTTGCTTATCTTACTCTTTTCAGGTTTTTTTCATTTATTTTGTCAAGACAATTATTTGGTCTCATAACATATGCCGTCTTTTTTATGAAGCAGAGTATCTAATAATGCTTTTGTGTAATGAACTATTATTTTTCAGTACAATGATGTGCCATTGGAGCTCCCAGGTCACAAGAAACACGGTAAGCTATTAAGAGTCTGCAATGCTGATGCAATCGACAATTTTAAAGTTTTTATTGCCTAATTCTAGACAACATCTTAGGGTATATCAAACTATTTTTTTTCCTGACTTCAAATTCTCATGTTTTACTTGGGTCCTGTTTTACCCTTATGACCATCAGAAGAGTCGTTGATATTAGAATCACCTTTTATTAATTTGTATTACGTTATGTATCTGAAAGAATGATCACAGTACAGGCTCGTAGGTTACAGGAAGAGTAAAGTTCATCAGACATACACAAAAAGGGAAATACTTCCATGCGAACAGATTGGGTCCTTAATTAAAATGATTCGATATGCCTTATGAACAGTACAAGTTCTATCACAGATGATGAAGTTACCTTACGGAAAAATGTACTTTAAATTAACTAGCGGAGGGTAAAGACAACTGAGCTGTAATCATGAGCAAATGTATATAGATAAATAATTAATTAGCTTTTCCCAAAAGACCTGGAAACAAATGAGAATACTTTGTGTATCATTGTACTGTGCTGATCTCTCTCTCTCTCTAAAGTGGCTTCTGAGACCTGTGACCCAGAAAGGTTAAAGTTTGTGTCTTTCCCAGAGGCTGCACCTACATGATTAACATTACAGAGAAGCCCACATCAGAAAGAAGTATCACAAGAGAGGATTGAACAATAATTCATGTAGATAATAAATACTCTAAGGAGAAAAAACGACCCTACTTTAGTTCAGTAACAGTATTTTGAATGTTTTTCAGCACCACAACTGTATCCTCCATAAAAATATCAAGTACTGAGAGGGAAGAGATAATTTTTTGTTTCCTGAGGTCTTACAGTCACAACCAGAGTTAAGTGTTCTCAGCCTATTCCTGGATCTTTCCTGACAAGAGATTTCCAATTGTGCTAAGATCTATGGATGTTCTGAGATGTAGACAGATGTCTGCGAGGCCGTGGGCTGAGGTCATCAAACTCATCTCATTTGTGACCTAAGCCTGGTCTCTTGGGTCTCTTAAAAAAAAAAAAAAAAAAAAAAAAAGGAGGGGGTGGGGGGGATGGAAAGGACACCAAAAATAATTTCCTAATTTACCTAGAAAAATGTTCAAGTTAATTTTTGATCTAACAGCACACGCAGATTTTAGCAACGTACAGCCAACATGATGCACATTGAGAAGACACCTATTTGGTCATGTATCATTACTGCTCCTCACAGTGTAATTATTGTTTCTGGCATTATTAGCAGGTAACTGTCTATTACTTATTCCCTGAACATCTAGCCAAACAAGTTTTCAAGAACTGGTGTTTAAATCTCATTTCAAAGGCAGTTTTACTGCACTAAGCGGGTGAAGTTGCGTAAATTTATACATATTTTACATAAATATTTATCAACCAACAGTTCCATTTCTCAGTTCTTTAAACAACCAAAGAAAAAAGTGCCATGCTGATGCTGACATCATTTCTGCTGCTTAAGGGAAGATAAAATTGGGTCTCTCAAAGCTGCAGGCAAAATACTACAATGGATAACAAATACTCCTTGTGTATACATGATTGGAACGTCTGTCTCCGTTGGGCACTGACTGTACGTTGTGGGGCACAGAACGGATTCAGAGAAGATTTTTTTGTTAGAATCAGTTCATGTGTACATGCCGTATTCAAACAGCTTATTTTACAATCACTGCTACCTGCTCCCTGACCCCAGAGATGCCTTTGTGCTTAAAACAACCGACAAACCTCCAAACCACTCCAAACCCCCCCCAATGTAAATATATAGATACACTCATTGCACAGGGAGTCCTACTTAAAGAGAGAAAAGCAAAGATACATTGACAGTAAATTTTCTGAATCTTATTTCCTTTGATGGCTGCAGGGTAGCCTAAATTTTTTACATATAATCCACTGTTACGATCACCACTGTTTCTGTTCTGCTCTTAAAGTAAGAGAAAAGGAGAAAAAGGGGTTGTACAGGAGCATTAATAGTTCCACTTGCCCTGTGGCAAATGGGGAAAATATGTCAATGTGAATTATTGTACTGTCTCCATGGATCAAGATTTCTCTTAGTGCTTTCAAAATTCCACTAACAGAAACAATTGCTAAGAGCATTTGCTACTTAGCCTGCTATGCTGGAATCAAATAAGACCCTAGGATCAACTAATGCTAAAATATTATCTTTTATATTGATTTTTTTCACCCTACATTAACTAAGGAAAGAAACAGCTAAATGATTTTAGCCGGAAAGAATGGCGTATCACTCTCACAAGGATATTCAAAGAATTTAAATAACCAACATAATTGCAAAACAGAATTTTGAGCAGCTCAGACTACCAAAAATGTAAGAATATTACAGTATAATTTCACTTCATTCTGACCCAAACATGTTGTACTACATATTCCACTTACTACACATCGAATTACAGTGGGGAATGTTACAGCTCTTCTCTACAGAAACTGAGAACACCCACCCAGATGCATTAGAAAAAATAATTCTAATTTTGTGCAATTGTGCATGCACATTCATATTCAAAGGAGTGAGCCAAATACTAATAAAGAGAGTCCAAGTCCATTTTCTCTACTGGAAGGCTATTTTATGGGTATTTATTAAATTCCTTTTATCTCTTTCCTAGTATTAGTTTATGGTCTCAATTAATTAATAAATTACAATTGTTGAAATCCATGGCCCATTGGACAGATCTGGTATGAAAATTTATTTCTAAACATCTTGATTTGGCCAACAAGAATGCAGTGGAACAAGAATGAACGACTGACGAAAACCAGACACTGTGTACTTACACATTATTGATTGTTTCTACCAAATAGCAAACTATTTTCACTATAAAATAATCATCTTGATTCTTATACTGCATTCATCACCCGAATTCATAAACATCTCACAGATTTGTCTAAGGCAACCACGAAGATGCAATAAATTATAGTTTTGCGGGGTGTCTGAGTTAGCATTACTGACATTCTGGTTAAAAAAGTGCTACACAAAACTGACAAAACCCAACACATATTAAAAGGATTATGCATCAGTTAGTTTAGGACACATTTGTCAATGAAAAATTCTCTCAATAGAGATGTTTCTAACGGGTATCTGTCATCATCTTCACCAGTGATGTGGACATAGATAGAAAATCTTTGCCAAAACGACTGTGAACATCACAAAAACAATAATAACTGTCTGAAAAAAATAATAGCAACAGCACAATCACACGGTCATTTTGGATCACGGATAACGGAAGATCACAGAAACAAAACATGCTTTAATAAAACCAAGACGGAAAGCTTTGCCATTAGGAAAGACTACAGTCACACCGACAAAGTAGGGAATTAGAGCTTGAAAAGTGACGTGCGACTCTGTGTGAGCTCCGAGAACCCCACCTCAGCAAGAGGAAACAACCTTTTCCTTGAAGAAATAGTTAAATACAAATATGGGGAAAAATTTGCCATTGCAGGTAGCCTTACCGAGATGATAAATGGTTCACTATTGCTGCCAGCTCTGGCACACATGTTTTGTATGTCCAAAAAGGGTGAAAAAACTCAATGCTGGAGAAGAATGCCTGAAGAACACGATGTATTCAGATTCTCAATAAAAAAGTTGAGAGATAACATGATTATGCTGCATAAGTGCCTTCATATGGAGAAACACCAGACATGAAAAGACTGACTGACCTTAGAAGAAGATATAGTAAGAAAGATGAGCTTATAAACTGATTAAAAATCTGTATTTGCTAGCTTTTTTTTTTTTTTTTAAGTGGATGTTATTGACTATACTGTCAAGGGTTATGGTGGTGTCTTCATCTCCTGAATACTTCAAATGCCTTTCTGAAAGAAGTGGGGGGCTAAACTGTATCAGGGATATACACAATACAAAGAGGTTCGAGGTAACCTGGAAATTCCCCCCCACACCCCGATCCTATGCTCTGGGGAGTTACAGCTCCAAAAATGTAAAGACGACTAATCGTTGGTTATCGCTCTTCTCCCTGTAGGGATGAACAGAACAGATGATCCCTCTCTCTTCCACTGAGCGTCATCTATTGATATAAATCTCTCCCTGCTTGTGACGTTCATTAAAAGGAAGCAAATATTACTGAGAAGTTATGATGAAGAGGGATTTCTTATCATAAAACAGCTAAATTCCAGGAGAGAGCTCATGGTTATTTCACTGAGAGCACTATGGACAACAGCGTAAATAGATTCAAACTGGACTTCAGTGGGAAGCGCCACACAGCATGTGAAACACTGAGCTCGAGGACTTTTAGTACTAAATTAATAACAAGTTGTTTTTATTGTCATTAAATAACTCAAAAGACTTTGGGGTTCACGCACTTATCTACCCAAGTGCACCAAGACACGGATGTTTGGAGACTATGAGTAAACAGACAAGGTCAGACAAGCTCCAAGCACAGTCTGCAGTGAGCTGAAGTTTCTGCAGCACCTTCATCACGCTACCCAGGGCATGTTGCTGGCAGAACTGTCTTCAGTAAACGATGACGAGATGGCAACGTGTGCTTAAGTACCAGTGCCACTGCCACCGTGCTCGGGTTTAGCTCAGTTAGTGCTTCCGTAAGCACCTTCTCTGTTGTGTTCTGCAAGATATTCTTGTATCTGACAAGCAGAACTGGATGTTGCCTATCGGTTTTTGGTATTTAAGCTGCTGACATCTTAACCAATGACACAGCATAGCCTTTTCCATTTAGTTTGCAAAAAAGTTGCACAAGGTGGAGTCTAAAGAAATTCTGCCAGCAAGTGTTTTTCTAAGGGGACCAAGGCACCTCGTAACTGGGAGAAATTAGAAGGATTAAAGCACTAGCCAAGATTTGGGAAAAGTACAATCAGTTCCTGATTCTGTAACCAGCCTCCTATCACCCTCATCATCCTAAAACACTGTCTATGTATCCAGGTTCCTAATCTTTAAAATATGTATAGTATTCACCTATTAAACACTCGTGTTTGCTGTGAGAACAAATCCTTAAAATATTCAGACATCCCACGACAACTGAAGAGTCAGTCTCAGTATGTCTAACAACACCAAGGGCATGTACACATTCATCCATGATCTCAGACGTATCAGCAATGTCTTCACTCTAGTTTCAAAGCTTAGATCGTGCTACCCTACAAAAAATATCTTAAAATGATCTGTAGGAAGGCAACTACCTAACCTGCAGTTTGAATTCCCCCCAGCTGTGTCTCATGTACCAGCAGGTCTCCCAGTGTTCAATTAACTGAAGTTCCTACTGCTAGCAATAAAATATAATACAAATTTGAAGGCCTGTGAAATTACATTTGTTTTAATAAAACTGTTGGGGTTTGGAAATATCATCTAGAGCAGCCTCACACTGAATCGTGTGCATAATTAACATAACTTTCTGGTGTCTTCTACTAGTGCTGAACATTCTACTATTGCCTGAAGAGTAGACTTGAGGAGAGAGGAGTGGTCCTTTGTAAAGCAGATAATCCTGGCACGCCCAGATCAGGAAAACAACTCACTTTCGTTCTAACAATAAAGGCCAATTAGGAAGCTGAACTGTAAAAATGATGATAGAATTCTGTCGGACAAACCCTTGAAAAATCACCGAAATAGTAATAAATTAATCATTTGGAGACATGGAGTATGAAAAGTAGAAATGAAGATCAGTAAAAACTGTATTCGTCTGTTACTGAAACATTGCCACCATCAGAAAAGTTACTGTTGTTCGAATCAGAAAAACCTGCCAGCCCCAGCCCGATTTCTACTTTTTTGTGAGGGCAGGCGTACCTGTGTTGTGTAAACAAATCGCACACAGCAATACCGCTCTCCTGTGAGACGGCTACCTCAGCTCCTCGCTCTTCGCCATCTAGGAGACCGCACTCCGACCACAACCGTGAGCATCAATACCCACCCGTGCCCCGCCGGCCTGCGTGCCCTTCTCGTCCCTAACTCTGGCTTTATCCCGCAAAGCCGCGCGCGTTTACCGTAACACGTGCTGCAGGTGGTGCCGCGGCCGTCCCATCGCTCAGGTCCGCACGCACCCAGACGCTCCCCAGCCTGCTTAAACCAAAGCCTGCCCCAAGGCTGACGCCCCAGCACTCCCCCACAGTGCTACCATTAATTGCCTAAAACTCTTCTCAGAGGAGAGAGAGAGAGGAGAAAGAAAAAAAAAAAAAAAAGTCTTTTTCTGGGACCTGAGAAGCACAACATGCACTAATCACTTCCGCAATAATTATGGCACATGAAGTAAGTGTGAACTGTGTACTGGTCTGCAGTTTCCACAATCAATTTAACTTGAAAACAGCATTTTTCCATTTTCCATTTTATTGGGAAAACTAAGGAGTAACTTTTTTTTTCATTATGGACCAAGCCTTGATGTTATTGAAATTAATGAATGCTTGCCATTCAAGCACACAAGACCTCAATATTCTAAGACTGACATTTCAAGTTAAATTTGTAACTATTTACAACACAAAATAACAATTAACACAAGCTAATTCCTGCTTCCCACAGCTCCAAAATAATTACGAATATGAAACAAAGATCGCTGTTATTCAGACAGTAGTTTTCAGGTGGTTAAACTGAAAGACTAGAGGTATTCAATCAAACTTTTAATAACTTTAGAGGACAGTACAGTTCAGTGTGCCAAAATAAACTTCAGCTCACAGCTGTATTAAAAATTTGAAAGATTTTCAGTAAAATAAATCCATATTTTATTAACATGCTTGCTACAGCTGAAGGAAAAACATATGCCATCATAAAATAAATGTTTAAATCAGTACTGTACACTGTCTTGGATATTGCCTGCCTTAAAATCAACGATCTCTGTAACTCATTCTGATATTTAGAAAAATGCAGATAATAAGAACAATCTTTTATCCACACAGTCTCTCAGCTAAACTCTCTCTCCCATTACAAATTAGCTATAGGCAAGGTGATAGGAAAACCGAACACCAGCTATAAACAGGTTTTTGTGGGATGAGAGCTTTGCACCTTTGCTGACATCGGGGACGGCAGCGTACACAGGTTTCAGAAAGCAGAAGGGAAGGATGTCTGCGATGGAATAATCCTTTCCAGGAAAGTCCTCTCAGCTCCAGAGCTCGTTGCTCCTGCAGCTGACCTACCCCCGGGATTTACCTTCTGCTCATGATCAGGTGGTGAAGCTGCGTGCACTTGTCCCATCTTTTTGCAAGAACTTAGCAGAACCTGACACCTTGCTCGTATTTCATAATTTAACTGGTAAATGGTTAATATTCGCTAGTAATTTCCCTGACCGGTGAAGGAGCTTCCAAGACAAGAAAGAGCGTTGG
>JMFS01082987.1:0-20182 GCA_000699545.1 Podiceps cristatus
ACAGGGACCCAAAGGGCAGGTGGGCCGCAGTGGCACCCAGCCCGGCCAGCTCCAGCCATCCGGCAAAAAAAAAAAATTTGGCCCCTGATTCAGAGCACTGCAAAGCCTTAACGGGATTTAAAGCTGGGAGCTTCTGCTGGAGCCAGCGTAAAGATTGGGCTACTGAAAAAATGTGAATTCAGATCAGGATTCGCATTCTGGAGAAAGCGGATGGGTGCTTGGGTGGGGGGGTCTGGCTCACCTGTAAACCGAGCAGTAACACCGAGTAGTGGTGATTTTAGGATCACTAGCACCAGCAAAGGAGTTTAGGAAATCAAAGAAAGGGCAAACAAATTTTAGGCTTCAGGGCACCATCTGGTTGCTGCAAGGAGCCAGGGAGAATTCATATCCCCGTCGCGCACAGCACGGGGCGACCGACAGCTCCACGCCATCTTCTGCCACCCCCGTTTCACACAAACAGCATTTGTTTCCTCGCTGATCCAATACACCAGGGCAAATTCAATGTTTGCTCTCAAAGAACTGTCTTAAAATGCTATTACACATTTCCCTTGGGTCAGAGGGGTATTTTAAGTATATTGCCATGGAAAGAAGATGTTTCCTAGTATTTTCTTTATTTTCTTTAGCGTATCGAGTCTCCTTTTTTGGAGACCTCTTGAAACGCTGGATGCTGATTTTGCAGCCTGTTTTTCACTGCGATATTCATGCTGTGACTACTGGGACTCCTCAGGAGCATACAGGTGTTGCAGCCATCTGAGCACTTCACAGCGTGGGTGTTTGATTTCTTATTTTTATTTTTTTTAAACTTGAAAAAAAAACCCAATCCCAAACATTTTAAGCCTCAACCCAAATCTAACCGAATTCCTTCATAATGTCCCCATGGTTCGGGTTCATTCCTACTCATCTCCAGTCTTTAACACATTTACTTCCAATTGACAATTTTAATCCCCATTCCTGTTATGAGTATGCCTCAGGTAACTGTAACTTGGTGTGCCCCTATCTTGACAACTGCTACGATATTGGCACTTTTTCTTAAAGCCTCTGAGCCCCCCAGACTCCCGAGGCCAGGCCGGACTCCAAGCTTTCATTTCAATACAGAAAAAGGAAATTCTGCTCCTCGTGATCCCAAGAAAAAGCTTGACCATGCTTGTGGCTTTACCCCCCTCAAAACAAAACGGAAAGCCCAAATTTAATACTGCAAAAACCTCATTATTTTAAGCAAGTCTTCTCACCCGCTCAGGGCTGTCAACACTGAACTTTTCCACTCGCTGGCAGCCACCTGACAGCCTCTCGGCCAGACCCACCAGGCCAGGCCATTCTACCAGGGAGAAAAGGGCTCTCTGATGCCCGGGGCTGCCAAGAAGAACGGTTTCGGCATTTAATCTTCCCCAGTGACTGGGGAAAGATACATTTTGGAAATAGATCAAAACTCCACTGAGGGAAATGACGACCAGCCGCTCTGAAAGGTTCCTCAGCCCTAACATGGAAAGTTCCCGAAACGAAGCTCGGCGTCAGAGAGATGCCGTCCGAGTCCAAGCTGGTAACTGGGGGAGAGTCATTTCCATTTCTGTGTAAGCAACACTTAAAAGGATAAATTAGAGCTAGCCACACGGAGGAGCAGACTGGCTTCTTTTGCTTTGCTCTACATGGAAAGTGGCCTCCATGCCACCTGACACTCAGGGATCACTTCTCGGGCTATGGGAAATGAGCTGGGAAAACACAAGCGCAAACCTCCTGTGGTTTATATGTCTGCGTCAGGCGAGCCGTGCAGAATGCAAAGGCAAACCTTTCAATCCTCCCTTCTCCCCAGCCTTGAAAAGCCAGCACAGTGCTCCATTCAGAAGGGGATTTACCGCAGGGTTTGGAAAGCACCGAGTGTTAGACAGGAACCTTGCCCTGGCTGAACCTACTTACAAACCCTTACATTAATAGGCAGCGCTGTGAAGAGCCAATGGCACAGTGTGCGCAGAGCAGCGTTGTAAGTCACAGCGCAGGTTTGCTGAATGAGCTTGGGACCAGCTGCATCCCTTTACTCCCTCAATAACACACTGATATGGGCACATTTATTTTCCTGTTGAAGCAGCTCACAGAATAAATGTGCATCCCATCCAAGGGGAGATTACAGCGGGAGCAGATGCATGCTATACTGCAAATAGTAAACTTATGGAGCCCTAATCCAATACAATACAGTTTAGTTTCATACAAATCCTTTGAAGAAAGTACCACAAAATGCTTTGCAGCAGCAGGAAGAGGCGCCCGGCTCGCCGGCTGCGGCAGCAGGCGGCTGGGAGCCCTGCGCATCTCAACCCCCGCTGCCGACCCCGTCCGACCAAGGCCCCCGCTCAGCCCCCGCTTCGGCTCATCCAGCCGGAACCCAACGCGCCCGCCCTCGCGGGGCAGCCCGAGCATCGGCCTCTGTTCGCAAAGTGCTCGGAGATCCCCGGGCGAGCGGGGCTGCGCAGCCATTAACACAGCTGGTGCGCTTCTGGGTCAGTGACTCCCAGACAGGGCAAACTACGCAGGGAGACAAAGTTACGTCTGAAAAAAACCCTGAAATTTAACAGCAATAAGGTACAAATTCACGCAGGTGGGTAATGACAAGGCAAAAAAAATGGAAATCTAAAGTAGCGGGGGAAGGTGTAATAATGCAGCATTTAGCACTGGCAGCGAAGAAAAGCAAATCAGTAGTTTTTAAGGGGCAACCTGAGGCGAGGAACTGGTTCAGGGGAGAGAAGGGAGAGCTGTTCCAGTTAAACGGGCACAAGAGAAAGATCAACCCCCAACCGCGGAGCGCTCCAAGAGGAGGAAGAAGGAGGAGGCCGAGAGGAGCGGGGAGGGGGCGAGAGGCAGCAGAGAAGTGTGCCGGAGAGGTGGGATGAGGCAAATCCATGCGGAGCACAGCAACCCAGGAAGACGTGTCTTTTTTTTAATTGAAGATGAACAGTAAGAGGCAAGCAAATTTAATTGGAAATGTAAAGGCTTCCTGTTTTGCATCCTTTGCTTTAAATCTTCATTGAGAACCAGCACATGGCACCGCAAACAAAAACCACCCCTCACCAAATGCAGCTCGCTGCAATCTCTGTCTTGCTGGATCTTGCTTTAAATAGTCAATAGCCCAGTGCTATGTCTTGTGCTGATTATTCAAGAGCCATTATGATATCAGTGAATGTCTCTGATTGCATTTAATTCAAGTATGCAATATATTTTGAATTCAACTTGCTCTAGCAGTCCCCAGCTCTCCCTCCTCCAAAGTATAACAGATCGTTTAAAACCGAGCAGGTCACATCCTGAGCTGTAGGTACTAACCATGTCATTTCTTCCTCTCCTAGGGGCTTTAAATCCTGCAACTGCTGCCCTGCCAGCGGGAGAGGTGACCCCACATTTGTCCTGCTCATCGCTGGCTAATAACCATTAGGGACAAAGGCGAAGCTCCCACCTGCTGCCCAGGAGGAGCGCAGCTCGCTCCCAGCAGGACACCAGCGCTGAAAATCTCCTCTCCTTTTCATTACGGGCCTTTGTCGCTCTCACACCCCCAGCAACTACTCAGGAGGGCTCTCAGGGAATTAAACTGCGGCGACAAAGTGGGTCCTACCCCCTTGCAAGTTAGCAAACACGGGCGAGGGCTGAGGCCGTGCTAGCACGCCTCCGTGCCGATTAACAGGCGGCCGTAGCGCTTCTTCCCCATGAAGGGACGTGTGCTGAAACACGGCTCCGGGAGCAAACGGGGATGCTCACACCGACGTGGCACGGGTTTAGCACAGGCACGCACCTCGTGCACGAGTCAGCTTGTCCTTTGAGGGCTGCCCTGAGCAGGGCCTGGGCCCCATCTGCACAAACGTGTCTCCGAAAACCCCAATGAGCCACTGGTGCTCCCGGAGCCGCGCTGAGCTGCACCGGTGGGACGGCGCGGGGAAGCACCGGCACGCTCGGGGCTGGTGGCACGAGGAGCGCCAGTCAATCACAGCACTTTCAAAATGAGCCAGACCATAAACTCTTTGGGGTACCGGCCTTACCTCGGCAGCATCGCAGCTGCCTGAAGAGGGTTTTCTGCCCTCGCAGCAGCCCCAACCCCATGATACTGAGCTCCGGAGCCTCTGGCCCGCAGGTTCTGCAGCAGAATCCCCATCTTTAGACCCTTCGCAGTGTCTATGTGTAAAGCAGCTCCCGCAGCGCCTGCAGCAGCGCGGCTGGCTCCTGCCGCCGCCCCGGCGGCATCCCCCGGCCTACCGTGCCTCCGCCGGCAACGCCGTCCCTGGGAAGGGAAACAAACCCTGCGTCTGTATTTTTTGTTGCAATATGGGTGGTGGACATGAAAAAAAGCAGCTTGGCTCTGCTGGAAGACCCTCAGCCGGTGTAAATAAGCGGAGGCCAGCGGCGCTGTGCCAGCGCGCTCCAGCTGAGGCTACGGCATGAGGTGTATCTGTATTTTCACACCAGCCCATTGTACGTCCCTGCCTCGCGCTTCCCTGAAACAGCAGCAGCCCAGCCCCACACTGCAGTGAAGTATTAACTCATACCGAACACAGTTTGTCTCCGAGGACCCTCTTGGCCCCTTCGTCATCCTGTGCTGACATTTTAATCGCGCTTTTGTGGGAGCCGGCTGGCAGTTTGTCATCAGGAATGGCGCGGCGAGGGGCCAGCGCGGGCTGCTCGCTGTGGCGGCTGCCGAGGGAAGCAGCCCATTCTGACAGACTGAGCAATAATCTGAACTTACTGCGCTGAGCCTGTGGGACACCAGCCGGGCCGCTTTATCTTCTTCATTAAAGTGCGCTCAAAAAAAAAATCCATTTTCCTTTAAAGTCTCAGGAACAGATGGAGTAAAATTAATTGCGCCATTAAGTCCCGATAGACAATACCAGAGTGGTTTTCTTTCAACAGTGCATGTGTGTTACAAAGTGCTCTTCGTAAAAGGCAATTACTGCAACATTTGCCATAAAATAAAGGTTGCTTTAATGGGCAATAAACACAGGCTTCAAATTTTGTATGAAATGGGTCTCCAAAGGGCGCTGTTATAGGCAGCTCAAAGGCACAACTGACTTTAGTATTTCTGCTCTGGCTTCAGCTCAGCTAGTTCGGAGAACAATGATTTCCACCCTTGGATATTTTCTGATGGAATTATGTATGCCATGTCAGCGCTTGGCCGGGCCCTCCGAGCCACCTTTTGCTGGTCGGGAAATGGTGGCCAGGCAGGCTCCAACGCCCGCACTGCCGCTGCCGTCGGCAATGGCGAGAAGGGGACACGTGGCCCAGGGCCAGGGAGGAGGAGGAGGAGGAGATGGCCGAGGCCAGGGCAGGTTCTGCTGAGCAGAAAATAATAAGGCCTCGCTTCCTGACATCAGATCCTTGCCAGTCTGAACTACCACTGGGTTGGTTTGATGCAAAGCCTGACATATTTATTTATCTTTCTTTTTAACATCAAGCACCCTGGAAAATGGATACCACACCCTTGCAAATAGAAGGAGTGGACTATAAAAATGTGTGTGGGCAGTGTTCAGAAGACAAGAGACAATGGCATTTCTATGTTTTTTGCTCTCTGGGCACTAAAAACCAAAACCAGTCCTTACCCCACCAACTCGCCATCCAACAGTTTGTGATGGCACTGCAGTTCGGTGCCCTAACCAGAAGCAACACAACAAATCTACATCAGCTGCACCAAGCGGAACACTCTACTTGTCAACAGCCCTGGGAGTAAAACACTTCATTGACAGGGATTTCAGTCCTACACAATCACCGACGGTATTAAGACAGATGCCTCGTAACACCCCCACGCTCCTCCTGCGATGACCTGCCAAAAATCCTCGCGTCTGTCTTGTACGTGTGTGGTTGTCCTGGGTGCAGGCACGTGCACACACACTCTGGGTAGGAAAACAGTTACTATCTGATTCTTGCTCAGATTTATTTGAAGAGGAGGGGAAATCATTTCAATTCATTGTATTTTCACATTCCAGTAATTACAAAGCGAGCATGACATATAAATGATCCATTAATTGAAATATGGGGTCTATGAGCTCCAATATTTATAGTGTAAATCCATATTTAATTAAATAAAGCCAATAATGCTCATTTCAAAGGGAACATTGAAGCTTTTTATTTAACCATGTAGTTGATACTGTATGCGCACATTTCTCATCAACACCTTTCAGTAAATCAGCGTGGCCGGGAGAGGTAAGGGGGGCACGCGGGGCCGAGAACCCGAGCGAACCCGAGAACCACCCCAGGCGCCCAGCTGCGAGCAGTCCCCGCTGTCCGGGTGCTTTACATCCCTGTTACCATATACCATTGCTGCTTCTTGGTAATAGCATCAGGCAGCACCTCTGACTGAGCAGCTTTAATCACCCACTTAATTGCCTTAATCGCCTTTTACATAACTAAGAAATCACAACACTGCAATTGTCTGACTCTGACAAACAGTAACATCAGGGGTGTGACATTAATGACGTAATTATATTAATTGCCAGGGGCTAATGTTTCAGGATCTCAAAGTAACAGACACTAACCCCCAAAACCACCGCTGCAGCTCCCTGGGTCCTCGCTGGATACAGCGCAAAGGCCAACAGCAGTGGTGAAAGCAAGTGCCAGCACAAGAAAATGGGCTTTATCTCCTTGAGCACAGCAAGCCTGTGCACCTCTCACTGTCCTGGGCCGCTAAACAAGTACTCACACACTTTAAAAAAAAAAAAAAAGCATATAATATACTTTTTTTTTTTTTTCCTTTGATACCTGTTGTCGAAGTCACACTTCTGAGCTCGCCAAGAGAATGACTCAGTGCAGAACTGGAAAAAAAACCCATTAAAGCCCTGTGGCTCCGCTCTGTGACAAGGCCCTTGGGGGATGGAGCACTTAGTACTTCCTAGTGACAAATTTTTGCAGTATTATGAGACTTGACTGTGATGATGTTTTCCTTCATCTGATCAGTATTCAGATGCTACTTTCCTTTAGAGAATTCTACCCAGTTTCTCCTTGCAGCACTATCAGCCCTCCCTGATATGGTGTTTATAAACTTTAAATACTAGTCTCTTCCCTGTTTCTGTTAGGAGTCAGCTGGCAACATTAAGCACTTCTATTCCTTGCAAAACAAGGGGTAGTGTGCATAGGGTGGCTTTGCTCCAACACAAGCAGGTACAAGGTATTTGCATAGGTGCAAGAAGGTAGAGAACAACAGTTCTCTGCAGTGACAGGCACTAAGATGGTGGTTTGATTGCACAATAAACTTGATTTTAGTGTGGCACTTACCTGATGAAAAGCCCTGCAGCCTTCTCACTCAAAGGGCTGGTTGTGTATCAACTCAAACTGTCAATGCAAATTTTTCCAAAAGTTGACGGGCGAGTTTGTCCCAGCAAACCTTACCCTGGAGGAGGTATCATCTGTCATCGCAGAGCTAATATAAAGCCAGCAGAGAGCACAAAAGCCAACATAAACTTCTATCATATGCTTTGGCTAACTGGACAGAAACTTAACCACATAAATACACCTGACTCGGATCAAGTTAATATTGCTGGGACATTCCAGGAATGCACCACTTGAGTATTACACATCCTGCAACTATGGCCTTGGCATGCTTATATATCCAAAACGCACCCTAAAACCAAGACATGAAGGCAAGCACCTTGTAGACAGCATAGGAAAAATAATCTGCGGCAAGCCATCGATCCTCGGTGGCCTCAGCCTCCAATACGTGACTCCAATTTGTACAGAATCGATGCCAAAATCATTCCTGTGCCTTGATTTGCCACTCCAACGTGCTGCATATGTCTGTGCTGGATATTCAAAAGCCCGCGGTGCAAAGCTAACTCTGCCCTCTTGCATAGTCCCCTACCCCCAGTGAAACCCAGAGTCGGATCATCACTTGGGTCTTACCCAACGCTTCTCTCGAGCAAGCCCCTGACCAGCCGAGTCCATTGCCTGCGCCTAAGCACACAACATGCAGCGGACTAATGAGGCTGTCACTCCAGACCAGAAACTCAGAGGTCTAAACCGATGGCGAGAAAACCCCGCACTGGGCCTCCCGGGTACAAATCTACTCTGCCGTTCAGATCTGCTCAGAACCAGACCTTGGGCTAAGCAGGTACATCCGTCCTCTTGCAGCCGACGCAACAGCACAAAGCCAAACCCCTTCTGTGCTTTGTTGGTAAAATAGTTAAGTTACCTTTGATGATGGACGTATTCTGAGTGGGGGATGGTATCTACAGGAAAAAAACCCCAAAAGACATGGAATTTTCTGGCCCTTACCTGTCCCTCAGGAGGGTCTGTCAAGGGGTGGAAATATTCTCATCTGAGGTTTTGCTAGAGGATATAACCAGAAGAACTAGAAATCATGCATTTCATGAAAGAAACCCCATCACTCCTTCCAGTCCCATCACTGCCAATGACACAGCGCGGGAGACAAGCGGTTGCCCCTCAAAGCGCCATGCAGCAGTGAATACAGGTTTTATTACTTTTTAAGTTCTATTTACAACTCCACTGTCTCAAGAGCTAGAGAGGAGTCCTCAGTATGAGCTGCATGGAGTAAACAAGATGCTAAGAGCTTTCATGGCTTTTTAGTGCTAATGACAATTAATAATAAATGGATATGGCAATAATCTATACAGTGAAAGGCTTCACGGGCACGCAACGCACTTCCTGCACCCCGTGCTTACGGACCGTTGACTTGATGGAAACTGAGACACGGTCAAAGGGAGTAAAATAGGAATGATTTGGAGCAAAATAACGGAACTGAGTAACCAAGGTGCCCAGGAATACCTGATATTTAGGCTGAGGTTTCAAGCAAAAGAAGCTAGTCTTTCAATGGGTAGTTGTTGCAAGGCTGGATTTCTATCTCCGCAAAAAGGTAGTTGTTAATGACCCCGTCTCCAGAGCCTTAAACACATTTCTGAGCAGGACTCTCAAATGGTAACATGGTGTACAAGGAGAAGGTACCCCTGCTGAAATCCTTGGGTCTGGAGGTTCACACGCTTAGATTTTGGAGCTTGTTAACAAAGTAAAAAGGGGACAGGATCACATGCACAAAAAATAAAACCCAAATAAATCTGCAGAACTCCCTGCTCTCCAGAAGGGTCTTCACCTCTGCTGTTCTGCACTGCTGAATTCATAGATGCAGAATTCTTTATCCCTAGGAAGCTAATTATTATGAAAGGTCAAAATAAATAGCCGCACTTGTACATAAAGCTGCTGTTAATATAAAGAAGTAGACAACTCCCAATTTACAAGCTATTTTGTTGTTATAATTACACAGCTCCTTTCGCCAGAGAGTTTGCAACCATTTGGTTTAATTATGGACTAAGGAGAAGAAGAGGGGCAGGAAGGACAGCCGTGTCCCTGCAGAACGGCGCTTGCCCAGGTATCACGACGGGGTGCGTTGAGGATAAGTGAAAGTCAGCTCCCGCGGGCCTCCTTAAACACCAGCCCTGAAGACGACGCTGCACGCTGTGGAGCTGGGTAAGTGGCTACCAAAGGGTTAAGCAGGCAGCCCATTAGAAATGTCCTTCAGTTCTGTGTCTGTTTTTCCTTACAGAACATTAAGCTCAGTGGGGCAGTCAGAAACCCCTGTGGTGCCCCCATTAAAAAAGATCAAGTCGCACATGTTGATATCACAGCTTCACCCATACTGTAATTTGTCTGACAGCAGCTAATGCTGCTGGTCACGGCCAGGGAAGACCAGGCTGCCTTTTAAAGAGAGAGACCCAAATCCCTTTAAAAAAAAAAAATAAAAATTGTGGTCAGACAAACTGCTTAACAATATAAAGATGCAATAAGCACCCCTCCCACTGGAAGTGGGATAAAGCCCAGCACACTTCAAAATAATCCCAGTAAAGGCACTGCTGAAGTAGTAACAAAATGCTCTGGTGCAGTCAAAGCATCATCCTCCTTTTTTCCCCCTCCCCTTTTTTTTTTTTTTTTTTTTTTTCTTTAAGCACAAAGCTTAAAAAAAGAACAAAACCACAAAACCACTCCATTGAGCTAGGAGAAACGTTAATCCATTGGCCTTACTTTGCTGGGAAACCAGGGTTTGAATGAGGCCCAAGGCATAAATGAAATGAGTTTAGTGATCTCAGTTTAATTCTTAATAGGCCACAACAGGCATTGCAGATACAGAAGATACAATATTAGGAAATCAAACCCTTTCAGAATTGTTTTTTCCTTTCGGCTAATGAGGGTCAGGAGAGAATTAGTACAGAAACTAAAACCTTAAGCCAACCTAAATAGCTCTCTATCCAGTCAGAATGCGCGAAGAGCAGGGGAGATGCTGCTTGCGAACCCCACGGATGAGGAGCCGTTGTGTAGCACAGCAGACGCTGGAAAAGCTGATCTGCAGAAATTTAAGGCCGCATCGAAAGCACGGGAGGATTTCCAGTGACACCTCAGCAGATTCTGAATCAAGCCTACATAACTGCACAGAATGGGACTTTGAACATTCCCACTGAAGCCCAACATTTACTGATGCTGGTAGGGTCAGTTGTTTTCTTGACAGCATCTTGAAAGCCACAGATACCTCCCGATAAGCTGGAGTGGGAGGAAACAAACTCAATCAAACTCCCATCTCTCAACTAGGACCATCCCTGGAAAAAACAGTGCTGAGGATGCCAGGTAAAGGGACGCCTGTGGCAGGGGGGTTGGAACTCTGTGATCCTTGGGGTCCCTTCCAAGCCAGACCTTTCTATGATTCTATGATTCTATGTTTACATGGGAATTTTAGTTCCTTTCAGAGTTTTCTTAGCTCCAGTTGTTGCAGGAGATAGATTTACTGGAGGTCTCAGGTGGAAAGTCAAACCTTTAAATGGATATATTTTGCAAACACGAACCGTCACTACTGAGAAAGATCAATTTTGCTTTGCGGAAGGGTAAGGTGTCACTTTTTCATTCTCAGAAAAAAGGGAAGAAATAATGCATAAAGACTGGACAACAGAGGCTAGAAGAAAACTGGCAGCAAACCAGCTATTCAGAGAGATTTAATGAAAGTAAAATATTTTAAAGTGCAATGATGAAGTCCAGCTTTGAGCTCCTTGCAGACTGAACCCCATGGAATGCACAGCGGCTAAATTCTAGCTCCGCTGTGTGAGTTGAGCCAGTAAACCATGAGCCAAACTTCATGGTTTCTCTGGATCTCTCCCTGCCGTTCAGCTGTGGTCTCATTGCTCTGCATTTTCCCACACCCTGCACATCAGGAGCTGACCGTCTGACATCTCAACAAATTCACACAACCAGAGGGCTCGAGCCATCTTCCCTTTCATGTCAAGGGCAGCTTTGTCGTGTGCCAAGAGAACCCGAGTCAACGATATTCCTGATTTGAAAGAAGCAAGGAAAGACCCAGTGTCATTCAGGGGCTCCTCTGTACCAGCTGCCTTTCTTCAAGCTCTGCCTCCTGCCCCGTGTCCCCCTCTCAGAGCTGTGGGGTGCCATGTGACGGAGGAGTCCCAGGACACCACAGGTGTGAGGAAGAGGCAGAATAAAGGCAGGAGGAAAGGCGAGCAGTCTGGCTACTGTAGGACGAGGTTACTACCCCAAGGAAGCCCATGGCAGCAAATTTCTCTGCAGACTCACTTCTTCCCTCTAGTACCCCCCCAGGCACCACTGCCTACACACTTCCGATTGCTCCCACGCTCTGCATCGCAACCCTCCTTCCCATCACCGAATCATAGACCAAGCGTAACATGGCATCGTATCTCCTTTCAGCTTACCTTTGAGGGCAGTTGAGTCAAAAAATCTGAATTCAGGAATACCGGGTGCAAATGCCAGAAAAGAACAAAAAGAAAAGCCCCCCACAAGCCCTCAAACACCTCCAGCACAGTTCACTGGGATAACAAAAAAGCAAATCCATAGCCTACAGAGCTACATGGACATAAATCCTTCAGGAGGCTGTCTTATCTCACCACACAGAAATTTAATCACCCAACTCACTACGCATCAGGGTGGCGACATACATCTTAGTCTTGATGCCTGCAGAAAACAAGTTCTTCTCTTAAGAGGTGGTAACAGTGACATATTGGAGAGAGAGGGAGAGATATTCGTACATAACCATCACTTTCACCGAACGGTGCAATAATAGCATTTCCAACCTGGTGGCCTAATGAATACGTGAAGCGGTGTCCACAGGTAGATACAGAAGCATTAAAGTTGTCAGTGGAAGGCTCCATTACCATTCAATCTATGGCTGCACCAAGGGAGTAAGAACAATTTAGAGGTTTACCGAACAGATGACAGGCATGCTTGGCAACGCAGTTCCATGACAAAATGCCTTGAGCTAGTATTGAGAAGTCATTTCCCCACTGAGCGTGCTACAGGTTTGACTCCTGCTGGTTTTGGTGACAGAAAGAGCTGGAAATGCACTGCTGAAAAGAATCTGGCTCAGCCTCGACGTGCCAGCCGGCCTCCCCGTTCCCCTGAAGGTGGAGGCGTAAGGGCAGACGAGGGGTTCAGCTCAGTCACACCACCATGGTCTCCGAAGGAGAAACCTTCCAATGCTACCTCAGCTTAAGGGGCAGATACGTACCGTAACCTCAGCAGATGAGTAGAACAGAACACAGGGGACGGGTTCTCTAGGAAAGACTAAGAGACTGTCATCGGGGAATCTAAGGAGGGAACAAGGAATTAAGACTTACACAATATAGTTCAATATAAAACAAGTAACAGAATCTGGCTGGTACCTTTTTAGCCTTTTCAGCCATTTCAATCTGCAATAAGCCTCTTTTTCTGCCAGCTTTGCTCAGGCCGGTATCCTGCCAGGCTTCAGGGAGACACAAAATGTGTTTGACTAAAGAACAAGCTTTACAGTTAACAAAGGTGCAATCTACACTGATAATGTATTCCTGAGCATAATGGCCTCAAAGTACTGTATTCATATATGAGCTTTCTCAAAATTATTTATTAATGGAAGAGATCATATCAGATATTGCTCCTTAATATGCTTGAAAGACTCCCATAAATGCACAGAATCTTACTCCCTGCTCTTTGCATAGGCGTATCGGAGCTGAGTTGAATGCATCCATGTTACAGCAATACAAAACTACTGTGAGAAAGGAGAAAATCAGGACTGTCTCAGGCAAGAAACCATCTCCCTCGGCTCCAGCTCAAGAGCACGTGAACCTACAGTCATCGCGGCTGTCACATCACACCGGGTTGCTATGGAGATAATTGCAATGTCATAACTAAAGACTAATGTCAGCACCAGGCTTTACAAGGCCATGATTGGATTGTATTTTTAATTTACCCCCAAATTATTGCAACTTCTCCATCAGGAAGAAAATGTTAATTGTGTATATCTATATTTTTTTTTTTTTTTTTTTGACAGCAACAGAGCATAACTTTATGGTTTAGGATCCAGAAGTTTTTACATTGCTGCGTTTCTTTGAAGGTGTTTTCTGGTGTTTTTATACACAACTACATTGAGACAGGAAGACAGAGAATACACTGGCTACACACAGATAAGCAACAATAACATATATTTTATGATGCGTGTGTACATTTATACACATGTTCTCCTAACCTGAGTCTCATTTCACAACTCTATTTTATTAACAATATTAATCAATAGTTTCAAAATGCTCCCTTGACCTGAGAGTTGTTAAGTTGCTCTCTGGTAAAAACACATGAAACAAAATGAAATTTTAAATTATCTTTACACTTGCTCAACCATGCTCTCTGCCCTTTCTGCCTGAACTGGTGTCTTCCAAGCTCCAGAGCTAAATCCAGGCCAGCATGGGGCCAACCTGCTGTTTTCTTTGGGACTAACTTCAAAGTCAATAAGGCTTTCGTGCAGTTCCAGTGCTCTGGCTGCTGGTAGCGAGCTGCGGCGTGGGGATGACAGCAATACTGACAAGAGCGCTAAATTGTGAGCTTTGCAAGGTGGAGACCAACTGTGATGTGAAGCGTCATGTATACGTATGACATTATACAGAATCTAAATCAATACCATCATCATCGCAGAAGTAGTTTTACCGAAAGCTCTGCTGCTGCAGCCCACTCTGAACGCAACAGTCAAAAATATCACGCAAAGTCAAAAGGGAAGAGATTAAGCAACCTGTATCCCTCCCAAACATATGCAAGAGAGGGTAATGAAAGTGTTCATCTTCACCTGTTCTCATTAACATCACTCCTTCATTATACTGAGAAAGTCATTTAGTTTAAGCTTGTTATTGAGAAAAATGATAGGAGACGCGGGCAGTGAGACAGCTCAGCCCATGGAGGTTTTTACTGCTGGGGACACCCGAATGAAGCATCTCTGTCGCACATGACATCAGCTACTCCGGCTGTGCATGTCACACCCGTATTGTACTCGACACTTCCCGTTCGTGGCAACTTCAGATATGCCACAAATCATGCACGTGGCCTGCCTCGAGAAAGGCTGTGTCCCACCTCCAGACCAGAGCTGTAGCTTCATTGAGACGATCAACAGCAACAAGAAAAAGAGAGGAGAAGGAAAGATGGACAAAAGCAGTGAATCTGTAAGTTGGCATAAAGGAAAACTGAAACAAAGAAGAAAGGAAATTCTGTTGGAAATATTTCTGTTTTCTAATCATTAGCAACTTGGGTTTGATGTACATGGAGCAGAATATGGTCTAAAACTAATGTTTAATGCTGTTGACATAATTACCTTTCTCTTCCTTCACATTAAATGTCTTTGCCCCCCAAAAGGAATTCTAGACAATCAGCAGAGCACTTTCCAAAATCTAAATACTTGTCTTTAAGCCTTGACTGTTGTTCACATCAATTACAGCCAAACCCTGAATGACATGACACACAAAATGCTCACTTATTCTGGTGTTTTAATATCAAGGAATCTATTACTATTGTCCGTACACTATGGATTATTTGAGTATTAGGAGGATATACATTAAAACCTAATGTATCTAATGACTGCTGTGAGAGTAGGCCCACACTCAAGTAGCCAAGCAGAAGTAGGCTCTGTTGGAAGCAATTTGGCCCAGGTTGGAAAAGCTGGCCATTAAAATCACAGGCAAATCCCAAACTGGCCGTTACCTGCTACCTTCAGCAAGCTCTGCTTCTTGTCTCTGCCACCGGCTCTGTCCGAAGCCACCCCCTCGGCTCAGCCCAGCACGTGGCCCTTCTCCCTTCCCAGTGCTTAGGGCTGAGCACCAAAGCCCCTTTGCACCCCCCGCTCCAACACCCTGCAACCTGCCCAGCTGGGAAATCTCTAAGCAGAATGGTTCTCCTGAAGAATAACTTCAGCTTTAAGGAAGCCACCACCCCCTCAGAGTCACAACATTGTCTCTTCTGTCTCACATGGGATCACTAAAAGAAAAATGAGCATGTTCGGAAAGGTACCAATTAGAGAGCGTTAAGCACATGACCAAAAAAGAAGGCACAATAGTGTGAAAGTCAGCGAGTAATAAGTAAGCTGCACTTCCATAATTTCATAGGAAAATCCTTGGGGCACAGCCAGATTCTGAAATAAGAAGGCTGTATTTATAGCAATCAGTTTGGTTTGACATATTTCCCCTAATATGCTAAATTACTCCTTCACTATCATCATAACTTCCCCTCAGTCATTCCTCAGAATCTTCTATTAGGCTGGCCTAAAAGCACTTATCGAGCTTCTCCGGCTGTGACCTCTTTAAAAATGTGTTAATTCTGACAGCAGCCAGCGTGCGGGGAAGAGGACGTGTACAGCGCACAATTAACCTGCCCGTGGGCTGCCACCGCTTTCCCAAAGAGCAAGAGGCTAGCTGGCTTCTAACAAGGCTTTGCTATTTCTGATCTCTGTCCTTTTGTCCCCTTCTCGTGCACTCCTCCACCTTTCTACCCTGACACCTCACCATCTCGAATCATTAAATCCCCAGCAATGGCGGAAGGACGGCGCATTTCCATCAGCCTTGCTTCTCACAAGGAAGCGGAGAATGGTCCTCGAGGAACAGCAACTTGCCCACTTGCCCGCAATCTCGGAGCACGGAGGCGTGCACCAGAGACCCTCAGGACTCCCCGAATAATCACCGGACCCTCAGCTTTATGACTACTTCATGGATAATTTTATGGATGACTTGCACGGTTCACGGTTATATGAAAATACAACTGCAAGACATGTATTTAACACCAATTTGCCCTGATTCCTCATTTGTGGTACGATGACATCCACAAGTCCCACTCAAGATCATGGCTGTGCTGTGTGACACTGTACATATCGGTAGTGAAACAAAGTCCTTGCCCTGAAGAATTTAAACTCTGAAGAGGCAAATCTGTTATGATAAAGCGTGTCAGATCTAATCACCATCCTGCATCTCCACATGTGCCTCTTCGCATCCTTCTCAGCCGGCCCCAAAAGAACAGTCTTTACAGCCCCGTACGATTGTCGTGTGGCAATTCCTGGCTTGCGTGAATAATGCTGTTTAGTATTTCATCAGGTTATTTCATAACAAATACACCCAGTGATACCTTTATAATGATCTTCTTAATATTGAGCTCTGCTGTCCTCAAAATATTAAGTGATAATAATGTAGTTCTGGTTTTATTTTTTAAACCACCTGCACTCTCACCGACATCAAACGGAGACTTCTCCTGTAGAGCCAAAACTGGAAAAAGGATAATGCTTTTTTTTTTTTTTTTTTAAGGAAGGGAGAGGGGGGAAATCATGCTTCTTCAACCTTTTTTCCTCCTGCTACTCGGGTGCTTGTCTTTAATGAGCAGCTCCAAATGACAGCTTTAATCACTGCCTCTGGCCACTGAAAGAGGCCGCTAATGATAGGAAAGAACAGAGGACCATTTGCATCAATCAGCTCTAGTCTAAATCACTTTTTATGATAATGCACCGAAGCGAAGAAGAACGTCTCTGATGTCTCCTGCATGATGATGTACCACAGTGCTGTCTCCTCATCTCAGACCTCCACATAAATCTCTTAAAGATGCACACACACCCCACCCCGCGCTGCCAGCGCTGGCCCTCATTTTCTACACCATTAATGATCTACCACCAGGGTAGAGTCAGGAGAGGTTAAGCAATCAGTTCATTCAGTTTTCACTTTCTGCGGGGAATGCCCACTGCTCCAGGAGAAGGGAAGGGGGATACACAGACAATGCCTGATCTGCCAAACAAATACAATTTAGGAGCCGCATAATTCCTGGTTTGCCACCCATTAACACGGAGGCTGACTGAGAAAAAATATTTGGCAAAATCTGGAGGATGCTGTCTGCTATGGCATCGCACCTCTTCTACATACAACATTTAAATGCTGCTAAAGCTTTACTCTTGTGAGTACACTTTATTTACACAGGAATGCTTTCAAAGAGACTAATCCCATAAGTACAGATTACCCCCTCACGGAAGGGTTTATAGGATCAAGCTGCAGTTCTGTAATACTGAAACAAAAGACCTGATCCTGCACAAGACAGTGCCTGGTCAGACACTGGACTGAGACGCAAGATCTGGGCTCCATTTCTGACCCTGGTTCACGCTCCCATGCCCGAACAAGCTGTCTGCAGGGAGATCTACAGAAACTCCTCATCTTCCCAAGCTTCAGCTCCGTCTGTATTTAGAACTTCAGTTGTACTGGACATGAGAACTCTATATATACCTACATACAGTCACTATATGATGTATACCATATATACTCACAGTGTCCTGCACAGACTCTGTCTGTAGGCGAGTGCTTCTATTAGAAAGCACCAAGGCAAACAAGACTCAGCTCCTAAGAAGGCCATCAGCAATGCTGGATGCTCAGCGGAGGGTAAGATTTCCAGGACCTCGGGAACGAGACCTACGCAGGAAACCTCAATGGAAAGTCAAGCCAAGGGTGCCTGATCGCCTCTGGCTCCCCTGAAGATCCCGGCCCAACGCTCCCAGCCTGGTGACATCGGCTAGCTCGAATGACCCACGGGCTGTCCACAGACTGCTTGTCTGCATTGGGACCGGCGAGATCTGCTGTCCAGACCAGCTTTTACGGGATGCAGAATGCCCTCCTGCCGCGTCATGTGTCAAAACAACCTCCTTCTGTCAAAGCAAACTAATAGATGCAACGTCGGATCTGCTAGATTCATGTAGGACACAAAAATACCCAGGGCTTGCTTTGTTATTCCCCTTAAATAAAAGGAAAAGGACAATGTTAATTCAATTTTGGAGTTATTCTGTTCTCCTAACTGGTGTAAACCTGGATGGTGGAAATGACACCAATCTCGCTGGCAAGTGCTTACCGTATTCTGTCTGACTGCGAAACTGCCTAGAGAGGCCGGAGCGAGCAATGCCGAGTACTTTATGCTCTTTTAGTTTTGACTGACACTTCTCAGGACATGCTAATCACCTTTTGGGGAAAAAGGGAAGGAAAAGGTCTCCAAATAGGCAATTTTATTTAATCTACTGATGTCAATAAAAAATTCTTTTTGCTTATGGAGACAGGCTAACCTCTGCAGGGCTTAATCTTCCACAGCAAAGAGGGCTTACAACGCCAGCTAAAGTCACTGGACACTTTTAATCTCCTGCTTAAAACCAGGACTGCTATGATTGTATTTATCAGGAGTAAAGGAAGGAGGAGGAGGATTTGTTTATAGTGCGAGTGAAATGCTGACCGACTGAAAATTATGATACTACAATTCTCTATATAGAGAATCCCTCCAAGAAAATTGCCTCTTTAGCAACACATCAGGTTCTGGGGGATCATTCAGGCCCCACGTGAAGTCAATACGGCTCTCGAGGAAGCACGTGGCTCTCGGGAGAAGGCGGCCAGCCCAGTCCCAGAGCCCAACGGAGCTAATGGAAAGATGCACAATAACTTCAGCAGGCTTTGGATCGGGGCCTTGGTAAACGCAAATAAAAAAAAAAAAAAAAGGAGGGGGGGAAGAAATGAGAAGAACAGTATACAACAGCTGTAGCCCTCCTAAGCCTTTCTTTTTTGTAAATGCTTCCCTTGGTGGCTTTATTTCATTTTATTATAATAAACTTCAAAAGGTGGATTTGATCCGCCAGCATGTTTTTCACTGTCCACCAGGAGTTCATTTCAGCTGTGCAATGTAGCAAATACTGTACATCAGGTTAATTTTCATTTCAGCTGTACAACATACATTATTGTTTCACTGCTTGGCTTAAGTGACTCCTGGTGGATACAGTCAAAAACATACCAGCAGATCAAATGTACTCTTTGAAGTTTACTATAATGAAACATTTTCTTTCTTTCTTTTTTTTTTCAAAAAAAAGAAGTTAAAAAAAAAAAAAGGTAAAGCTTTTAGAAAGCTTTCAAATATCCTGAATTGTTTGGAGCATTTTAATGTTTTGCCCTGTCCCTCCTAAAAGCAAGTAATGAGATATTCCATCCTCTCCAGCTTTTATGGATTTACATTACAGATGAAGTAGAAATTAAACTCTCTGCTGCACTGTACAACTTAAATGAACTTGGTGCGGGTCACGAACCATAGCAGCAGATGCTGTGTACGCCGGCTTTAACGTTTATGCAAGCAAAATGAAAAAAACCCAACTGAAACCAGTGTGATTCGAAAGCAGGACTGGACTCTGAAGTACATGAACTATTGTCAACTTAACTCCAGGAACATGCTAAATTTAGTTATAAATGTCAGTGATTAGAACCTGGCCTTTGAAAATGTCACCGGGAAGTACCATCCTTGTCACAAGGTCTCCTGCAGTCACCCAAGGATCCCACCCTTCCCTCGTGGACTTCCATCCGTTCAATTGAATTATCCTTCTGTTTTCTTCATCCCCCAGATTATCCTGCCTCATTCGACTGAGCCAGTACAGAGTACAACCCACAGAAAGGTCACTAAACGACACAAGGGAAAGGCAGGAACCTCTTACACCAACTTTACCACCAGAAGATTGTAATGTGGAACCGCATCCAGGCTAATACACCCTCCACTGCTTTTCGAGGAGCCAACCTGACCCCAATTTCAATCAAACTTCACGGACTGCAATTCTTCTGAATAGGGAACATGTAAAGCTTATGATTAAATAGGATTTTCCAAACAGGATCGCACCTCTATCATAAAATGGCTTCACTAAGAAGTTAAAAAATCCCCAACTCTACCAAAGAGCTCAGGGGTGCGTTAAGGTTACCCAATTATAATTAATGAACACTTGGAACAAATTACTGTTATACTCAGGTAGTGCCAAGCGAGCTGTGTATCTATGGTGCAGGGTTATTTCACAAGTGAAGTGAGTGTAACAGCCTCACCAGCACGGTGGTGCATGTGCCACACGCAGCCCTCGGCCCAATACATCTCACCCCCCCACCCCCCC
>KL275655.1:0-13216 GCA_000699545.1 Podiceps cristatus
CCAACCCAAAACATTCTAAGATTCTATGAAAAAACCCCGTTTTCCAGAAGCGCTGAGCCTCTTTGCATAGGGTGCCCTGGGTTTAAGGCCATCATTTACAAAAATTGAGGTGTGAAAAATAGCTGATCTTGTATTTAAAGATCTGTTTCAGAGAGGGATATCAAACCAGAAGCCAACCAGCCCAGCCAGCTTTCAAAGCGCACTCATTATCTGTTAGGAGATGGAAGGACAGAGATCTTTAACCTCTCTGGTGTTGGTTTCACAGGAATTCCTCCAGCCAAGAGGGACCCCAAGCCGCACTGAGAAAAGCATCACTCCCAGAAAAGCATCATTCCCTGCACTCCCAAAGCCTGATCATGCTGTTGTGTATTTCTAAGTGCCAGGCCAGAGCCCAGGAGCCCAGACACATGCTCTGCGCTATATGTAGCACTCAGCGAGCCGAAACGGGCCTCATCCAGGCTGCTCCACGTGGCCCTGCTGCCAAACTGCCCTTAAGGGTCACAGGTTACACACTCAGAAATTCTTTTTCCTTCATGGCCCAGAAGCTCAGCTTTCCAGACAAAAGTTCAGTTTTTATTTTTAAGCAAAAGAGATTTGCCAGCACAAATTAGAAGATGAACAAGCACTTCAGTCAGCAGTCAACGTGATGAACACGATAACCTGGCAGTAGCATCGTGCTTCCTTCTTCACATCGTGCATGCCTAGTACAGCTCATAGGACACCAAACATCTTTGTCAGAAAGATTGCTGCAATCTCAGGCAACTGCAGGGGCGACAGCCATCCCCAAAGCACTCAAACAGATACACCAGGGAACAAAAAAAAGCAAAATAAAAGGAAATACTGGGCAAGAAGCCAGCACTGTTCAACATAACTACCTGGCAGATTTGAACTGTAAGCTCCTGATATCAATACATAAAGCACACACTCACAGACTGAGTTTTCAGATACATTTTACTACATCACATACCACTTTTTTAAAGAAAAAAAAATCCAAAGACACTTTGGATGAATGCTATTTTTAAAGAAATTACTTCTGGACATGAACTAAGCCCTTTGTCAGAGATAGGCACACCTAAACTAGGGCATGAAAAAGAACCAGCCAACCCCCTGCGATGAGTTTTAATAGCTTTTATATATATATATGTAGTTTTATACAGAGACATCTGTGCACATTTGGAATAGAGGCACAGAGAGTTTCATGAGGCAATAATTTAGGAATTCCCCTGCCAAGATGTTACATACCATCGAGTCCCTCGATTACTTCTGCTGAATAACAATCACTGAAGACTAAGCCTGTGCATTTTTTTAAGACATAGGTTTGTTGTTTCCTGATCCAAATACAGAACAAAAACAGGATCATAATTTACCATAGAAGACAATGAAAATCTTATCATTGTAAATATATGTAGTAAGATAATACAAATCCTGTTCCTTGGTATTTCCCCTCCACCCTCCTCTCCTACCACTACTACCACTACCCCTTCCAGCTTTAGGGCCTCTCCCCTGCTTGCATGGAAGATTTGACGCCCATCTTAAAGCCATAAATTACCCACAAACAGCTACTGAAAGTAGCAATGACCGTAGGGTAACACTTCCACAAAGCAATAGAGCTTCCTGGCAAGCTGATAAGAGTTTCCTGTTTTGAGCTGGGTTCCGCCCCCCCTCCCCGATAAAAGTTGACTCTCTCAAACATCTCAGAAAAGGAAGGACCAACAGATATTACATTTCCCCCCCTCCCTCAAACATGTTGTGTTGCAAAATATGTTCTGTTTTGCTGAACGCAAAACAGGGACCAGGTCCAAGAAACTGAGGCACATTAACTGAGCAGAGCACATCAAGTCCGTCGCCACTGAGGGATGATGGATCAGCTTTGGCGAAAACCTGTGGTCCTACCCTGTGCCCTCTCCTCTTAAGTTCTGCATTTTGCGCTGCTTCTGACAACACTTATTGTTTCTAACACAAGCAAAAAAAGCTGAGATCTCTAGGGACACAAACCCTCCATTCTCCTATCTTTATTGGGGGTGGCATGACCTCCGTTACACCTGGGCGCGTAGGCATGCTTGGAGAGCCACCTGATGGGCAGCTATTTCTGCTTACTGCCCACTGACCCTATGTTCACGCGGGGGATCTCAAACACTGGTTTCCACCCAAACCCCCGAAGTCACCAGTGAGCACTCCTGCACAGATTACCCTGCCTTCGCAGCAGCCCGGAGATCCCAATGGCCTCCATGGGAAGCCCTTTCCCCTCCCACGCTCCAGGGCACCTCCTGGACTCATTTGGTCCTGATCACATACCAGGAAGACCATAGGTCCTATACCTGGGCCAAAAAGTCTGTATCAAAGACAGGACATCTCAGTTGCCCTGTCCCCGTAAGTGCTACCCTGCCCAAGGGGCTTTTGGTGGAGGATTTGGCCCTCCTCAGTCCCAGCCCAAAGGCATTCACATGCAGCTCTGATTTCACAGGCCCCAGAAGCCTCTCCAGAGATCAGAGAAAAATCATTGCACGGGCTTGATTCAGCATCACACATGGTCACTTGATATCCCCCAGGAGCACCGGATTCCCACACAGGATTTTAACGTTTAATCCCCCAAATCACCTCTCATTAAGAGGGAAACAGCCAGCTAGAATTTCAGTGCACTCCAGAAAGTGAAGCAGAAAAAACCCAACCAAACAAACAACTTTAAATGCTCCATTTATCCTCTAGTACATAGTCCCTGGCTGTGGGAAGGGTGAAGGCAGGGGCAGAGCCCCCCAGCTTCTCTGGAACAGGAACAGTCTGGGCAGTCATGACAGTGATATTGGGGGGCAAAACAGCAGGTGATGCTTTGCAAAGCAAAACCTTTCATGCACAAGCAAGATAATTTTAAAGGCAAAGTTCAGAATCAGTTGCACCCCACAGAGGAAGAGCAGCCCTTTGATCAGTGCTTTTTCCAAATCAGACCAGGCACCAGTTCACATCACTTCTCCTTTGAGCCGAATTTCATCACTTCATCTTACAGTAAGTGACAGAAGTGAGAAGTACTTACACAACATAGTGGAGATCACAGACTTGCATTTTTGTGGGCTTTCAAACATTCGTTTTTCACTGCATGTGAGCCACATGCAGTCATTCACACATGGGGTTGCCCAGCACAATTTAATTTCATGCCTGTATTAGCTGGCAAGGCTGACAGTGGCTCTTCCCACACACCCGCTTCGGTGCACGAGAAGGTAGACAAGACAAATGACTCTACAACATTAAATTTCAATACACACAGCTGACCAGACCAGCCACAAACAACAGCAGCAATGGATGCTGCAACCCCACCATCTCCCAAAACCAAAAAGCCATCTTCTAAAAACAACCAGCGACCCAGGCAGCTCCCTCCTACCCGAGGTGTTCAAGACTACCCAAAACCAGCACCAAATGCTTTCTCATCATTTATCTCCCCCCTCTCCACCTTTCTTACTTGTTCTCCAAAGGCTGTTCCTATTACACAATGACGCTCAACAGCAAAGCCAGCAGCCCAGCACCACCGTCCTCTCCCCAGCCCTTAACAACCTGCCTATAATTGCCTTAAGTAGGAGGAGACCGGCTCAGGTGAAAGAAATTCTACTCCCAAACTGCTGTTCACCTGGCAAACTAAACTTCTGCTGAGCTTTTGTAGGGGTCTGGCTAACTCAGGCTGCCCCACTTGGTTTTTTGCTTCCTCTGGGTTTCCCTCTCCTGATAAAGGCTGCAAATGCTCTCAAGCTCTTCTTCCAAGCAGCCTTTCAGGGTACATTTTTGCAGGCAAAGGCTCAGAGGGAAGCTTTGCTGCAGAAAAAGGTCGTTACACACTTTTGCTTTATCCCCTCTCAGAATAAGCAACTCATCTGAGTAAAGTTTGTGTAGGGTCAGCCTGGGCAGAGCTGGTGGTGGTAGCTCCAGGCCAAGCGAGGGCTGAGCCCCCCCAGGCTCAGCACAGTTGCTCCGTTGTTCCTGTTGAGCTTCAAAACATTCAGCTCACCCCTGTGGTTTATCGTCTCTGGCTGCCATTTACATTCCTCTTGCTGCCTTTTGGAGACTCACAGCTTTTCTGGGCTGTGTCAAAGTTAACAGGCTGTGTGGCTACGCTGCTCGTCCTCCAAGCCCTAAACTGCCAGCAGCTGGTTATAGTCCTCCCCGGGGTTAGGGCATCTCCCATGCAGCTGAAAACCCCATCATGGTGCAAAGAGCCCACATCTGAGCTCAAAAGCTCTCCTGCTTTCCACTTACACTCGAAAGGGACTTTTCCCAGGCAGGAGGTAGATTGTGCCTGTACATATATCTATGTATACACACACACATGCAAAATATCAGTGTGGTCAGTCAGGAGACATGCACCTCATGCATTCATTTTACTGGGTGTCTTTTCTGGATACATTTTAATTGCTTTTTGCAAGCCAAGCAAAGAGCCTTTTGGTCCAAGGTTCAATACAGATAAGTCTGAAATGAGCTGCCTGACAGAACTGCTGACAAGGTGCTGCCAGGGCCCCCCTGGCAACCGACAGCCCCTTGCGGGCCTTGCCCCAGTGCCACCCTGCCCGCAGAGCTGGGAAAGCTGGTGCAGCTCAGAGGAAGGCCCCAAGCGTGGTTTCAGCTGGCAGAGCCCCGAGATGCCGAAGAACAAAAGCCAGGCTGCAAATGGATTGCATTTGTTGTACAAGTCCCAGTGGTAATGAAAATACACAGCCACAGCGCTGTTTTGGCAGTCACTTTTCAGTGTTGGACTGCAGGAAAGGAAGAGATTTGGGGACTGTGGCTCAGGGCTTATTTCATTACTACACATCCCAAAGAACTTCGTAAGCTGATGCTCAAAATCCAGATCAGATGTGCTGGTCCATCCCTTGCAGGGGAGCAGACCCAAAGCTGGCAACGGTGGAGTCACTTGGGCAAGCAAACCCTCATGATGCATCGGTACATCATGTCGGACCGCCTGGATGCAGAAACTTTAGTCAGAGAAAGGCTTGGGCTGGATGTTGGTCATGGGGCAGTCAGAAATCGAACCCTTTGGCTCAGAAAGATGTTGAGAAGCCACGTGAAGAAGATGCAAAAACACCTCTTCCTGCTTGCCCAGGACACAAGCCTTGGCCACAGCAGCGATCCAGGGCGGTTTAATGAAGCCGCACTCATAAAGCTCTCTGCGAGGAGAAAAGCACCGCAGCAGAGCAACCCCCTCCAAGAGCAGCCAGTGACAGCGGGCTCCTTCTTGGCGTTCGCCATCGGTTTCTCAACCGGGCAAGCAGCAGGAGCCAGCCATCGGGGAAAAAGCACAAGGTTTAATTTTAGCCCGCAACCGCGGTGCATATCTTTCCCTTTTATTTTTAATCTGAACTTCATGTAAAAATAGAATTTCCTGCCGCCCGATAAGGGATTCCTGTTTTTGCGGCAGGTCTGCCTTCTTGGGAAGCCGGTGCCTATGGGGTTATTGATGGGCGCTTCAAAGCACGGCAGCCCGGCCGAGGGGGTAGGACGAACAGTGTTCAGGATCTACATTGTTCCTGCTCGCCTTAGGGGGGAAAAAATAAAGCGGTTGTGCCCCCCTCCCTTGGTGATTCACCACCAAATTTAGCATTTCCGGAACTCTGTTTTGGAAAATCTCTGTCTGAATATTTTTAGTAGCGGAGTTTGGGTTTGCATCCTTCCCAGGTAAATGTTATTGAGTTTGTCAGGCTCCAGGGAGGCGTATCCTGCCTTTTGAACCTGGTCATCAACCAGGAGATAAATATAAGTGTGGGAGAACAGTCATTCCTCCCACCCTTCCCACTCCCCCATGCCGCAGTGCCCATGCTCCCCAACACACGTGTACCCCCGCTCCCCAACACAGCTCCCGGAGCTGCGGGGAGGAGCAGCGCCCGTGGGCCTGCCGCAGCGGGTTGGTCCCCACCTCTGCCCTCACTCTGCAGGAAACAGGAGTACCGAAATCTCAGGATGGGCTGTTTCAAGCCTGAATGCCAATGAATTTTTTAGTCTCCTGTAATACAAAAGCATTGCTCTTCTTGCCTGTGTCTGCATGGGGCAGGTACTCACACACAGAAAACTTATTTTGAAGCCACCAAGGTCACTAGCATTGTTTATGAAAGAAAAATGCTGACAAGGGCTCTGCCGCCCACCAGCTCCTACTCTCATTTGCCTGCTTTTTTCTGAGACCGGGGAATAAATCCTCAAGTGCTAAAAGGAAATGTGCCAAGAGGAATGTGAAGAGGAATTCACATGTTTCCCAGGTCTCAAGCAGAAGCTTCCCTCAACCCCCAGCAAGTTGTTCCTCCTGGCAAGCAAGTAAAAGGGAGTGAGAGTTTTCACTGAGAAGAGGAAAAGTGCATTTTTTTTCTTCCTTTTAAGAATAAATCTCACTGCTCTCCCTGGAGCTGCGGATGTAGATGATGTGGCACTCGGGTCTGAAAGCAGCTCCCGCTGCAGCCCATCGCTGAAACGTCCTTTAATATTGCAGGAGACCATCAGAGATATGCAGGCAGGCAAAGCTTTCCTTCTCCTTACATGGGTTTAAATCCAACAGGGCCATTCCCGGTGACTCGGCCTCACCACGTGAAAAGGCTCAGACAGTCAATCTGGGCAAGGACAGCGTAAAAAAATGTCCCTTTAGGTCAACCTGAGAAATACCGCTGCTGCTATTTCCCAGGCTGGGGACAGTGAGGGGGGCTGGGGGGCAAAAGCTGCCTTCAGCCCTCTGCCACTGGGGAAGCTCGAGCCTTCGAAATGGAAGGACATATCCTGCAACCCTGGGAAGCTTTATGCTGACTCCTCCATGACGGGGCGAAATGAAGACCCGTGGGTCTGACCCTGACACACTGACATCGAACTCCAGCTCCCAGGTTCATCATCCCAGAGACATGCATACATGTCTTAGTTTGCTTTCTAGAAACAATTTATCCCGGTACAAAAATTAAAGTAGTTTACTTAAATAAAGCCACAGGAATGGAAATGTTGCAGTACCAGAGAGCCACCATTGCATCGCTTTTATTAATCAATTGAAAATCAAAATGTAAGTCTTCTAACAAGACGTTAAGAGTTGTTGCTCTTGTGGCAGTGCTCACAGCCTGCGAGCTTCCAGCCCAGCACCCTGCAACGCGGCGATCGGAGGCAGAGCTGTGCCTGCCAGGGACTGAGCGCTCTGAATTTATAGCAGGAGTATTTATAGAGGCAGCTGGCACTGGCAGCTCTCCTGGGACGTCAGCATGGTCTTCTGCAGAGGGGCTGCTGGGGAAGGAGTAAGGGAGTAGGAATGTGCTGGAGCAACACCAAACCACCAGCCAAGGGTCTAAAAAAGCCTCAGGAGGACCCGAAAGCCAGGCCCTCAGGGGCATTTCAGTGCTCTGCTCCAGTTAAACCCCAAGGGCTGGGGCTGGGGCAGCACTCCCGCATCAATCACAGCAACGATCCCGGTTACCACCACTCAGGAGCTGTTGAAAGCCTTGTTTTGGCATGGAGTCTACAGCTTCTTCCCACCCCTTCCCTGCTGGCTTGTCCTCCCTCAGGGGCCGAAGCGAGCGATAGGTGCCTGCTTGTGCAAGTGCCTTTCCCAAGGGCTGTGCAGGGTGTAGGGGAAGAACCCGGTGCTGCCTCTCCATCATCCATCTTCTTTGCCTCCTTCTTCATCTTCTCCAGGAGAAACCACTGAGGATGCTCAAGCAGGGGGCAGTAACCAGTTGGGGACACGAGCTCCCAGAGGCCAAACCTGCCGCAAGGTCTTAGGTAAGAGTTAGGAACGGTGCATCTGAAATCTCTGCTTCCAAAGAGCTCCCAGAACGCGATTTGCTCCCAGGCACCGCATTCAGAGGAGATAGGTGTAGGGGAAAACGAAGGTTCATAGAGTCAGGCAGTTGCTGTGGTGAAACAGCTGTTTGCCCTTCCTGGACCTTTTCCTCAGGCATGGGGGTCTCTGGTCCTCCATTTTACGCCTTTCTTGCCCTGTTAGTTAAGAGTTTCATTGCCTGCTTTTGAATTCAGCACACAGGGCAGGTGGAGCACCAGAGCGTGACTTTTAACAGCTGCTGCATTTTATGCATTTTATGCCCTGCGCTAGGAAGCATAGCTGAAATCCTTTGGGCTTTTTCAGACCAAAACTGCCTCAACTCCAGGTTCTGCTGCTTCTTTAATTGTGGCATGATTTGCTTGTTGGCATCATTTTCGTTCTCAAGTGATTTCTCAGTGTTTCCAGGCCCTTTCATTTGTAACATCGTGTTTTTGTTCTGCAGAAACGTGGTGCTGTGGGTGACGAGTAGCCGATTCCCTTGTCACCAACCTGTTTGGAGAGATTAAAATCTAAGCACCTCAGCACCTGCAGGGAGACAAATGGGATCCCACTGAATAACATCATTGCCACAACTGTTTGAGAACAGCCATTTGAGGGGGAAAGAGATATCTAATTTAAATCAATGTAATTTAACATGTTACATAGCTATGTTGCAATCACTGCACCCCAAAATGGAAGGGGCACCACCGAGGAGGAGGTCATCTGGCATTGTCAGTAGCAAGGCTGGTCACCGAAAGCAACATCCTTCATGGGGCGGTGGAGGTGGCTAGGAGCGTGGTAGGTAGCGGGGTGATGGAAAAGTCTGCAATGAGGCAAGTCTTCTTGTCAACCGAGATGTACAGATAGAAGAGATGGATAAACAGGGGTGGCAGAAGTGCAGGGCTCTTACATTCCCACCTCCCCAAGTACCCCTGGATGGGTCCATCAAAGCCCTGAGCTCCCTGTCTCCCCTAATGCCCTCAGATGGGTCCATCAAAGCTCTGAGCTCAGGGAGAGCAGTTCCCTTGACCCATACCTGCCATGTAGGCTCCTCAGAGAAGAGAAGGAGGGGAGGAAGGGAAGGCTCACAGAATGAAAATATCCACAGAAATGCCCAATTTACAGACAGTTAGGCGAGCTTTACTAATGAAAGTAAAATAATGGGAGGAGGTGGTGATTTTTGACTGCGTTTGCCACCTTTGGATGTGCAAGAAAAGTCATTTCCCTTCTTCCTTCTTCCCAAATCCAAAAATGGTGGGAAGAAAACCAATAGGAAGAGAAGTAAGTTTCTCTTTTCTTCACTTTTAGATAAAAATAACCCCAAGGAAATAATATATATATATATATATTTCTGACCAAATTTGACATCCAGAAGGAGGATGTTGGACTGAGCTGGAGCTAAAGACTGCATTGGAGCCGCGAGCTGCTTGCCCCACAGTGGAACTGGCAGAGCCATCCTGGGAGCTGCCAAGGGTCTGCAGTGGTAAAACAGGGGCTCGATCTCCCTGGCCAAGAAATCCATCTCCACCGTGGTGCCTCAGTGCCGGTGGCACTGCCAGGCCTCAGGGTGAACACTTTTCCCTCTGCCCAGACTTCCCCTGTCAGGCAAGCAGGCAGTGCTCTCCACAAGTCAGTGATTTAAAAAATAAATCAAAAAAATGAAAATGTCTTGGGACTGTTTCTATAACCGTCCTATTTGCACTTAGCCACGAAGGGCTGCTCAGCTCCCGTGAAAACACCTCAGGCATGCATTTGGTTTGCAGGAGCGTGTCGGGATAGAGGGGAGGAGGGGAGAGCATCCCTCCGCTCTGTGCGGCCGGACGGGGGTGAGAGGCTCCCACACCCATGAGACCCGGCCCCAGGGATGCTGGATGTGGTGTACCCCCGGGTGAATCCTGCAGCTGCTTACACCCAGGCGAGGCTCCTGCGGAGGCAAGGGGCTCAGCCCCGGCTTTGCTGCCAGGCCTGTTTGCAGCAGCTAAACCCTGTTAGCTGCGGGAAGGCGTGAGGCTGAGGGACAGCAAGGGACAGGGGCACGACGCAGGTGCCATGAGCTGGGTGTCCCTGAATGGGGTCAGCTGCCCAGGGAGCGGAGGGCGGGAGCCAGCCCAAAGCCCTACACCGATCCCTCCCCCATGATGCCTCCTGCCCTTTCCCCACGCGGCGCCACACCGGGAGGGGCCGTGCTTTTGGGAAAAACACAGGAAAGCAGAATTTCAGTTTGTGGTTTGCATCCCCCAGTCTCTGAAAACAACTTGGATGGGAAAACTGTTGAGGCCACCTCCTGTTTCTGCAGCCCTGCATCCCGCAGGAGCTATCGAGAGAGGAGGAGGCAGCGGTGTGCGGCTGGCACTGGGGACTAAGCTCTGCCTTTCCTGTGCCTCTGCCCCTGACCTTATTGCCACCAACAGGGAAAAAAACAGGTGGTTGTGCCGCTGCCGGGCCCTCCCTGGCTGGACCGAAGTGCCCAGGCCACTGTGTGCATCACCCCAGCAGCATCAAGAGGCTTCTGGCAGCCGCGCCTGCCTGCAGCCGGGTCCATTTGTCCCGCACTGTCTCTCTCCAGGAGAAGTAGATGTGTCATTTTCCTTTCACAGGACGCAGAGCAGCCTTATACAAATATAAACAACCTGGGAGTATTTGCTGGCTTATTGTCTGGACAAAAAAGTAAAACAAACAGACCTTAAACCCTTTTTCCCCTGTTACTTCTGGTACAGTAAAACAGTTGGGACCAGAGACTCCAGAGTTCCCGAAAGCCTCGCTCATCAGAAATAACATCCCGCAAAGCCAGGTGTGGAGGTAGCCCAAGCGAGCCGTGCTGCTGCCTCCTCTGAAAGTTGCTCAAAGAAAAGTCAGAGATCTCTGAATAGTTGAAGAGTTGCTACATGAATAATAGAAACAACCAGCAATCAAGAAAATGTGATAGCCAGCGGTGTAAGGAGGCAGTGCTCCCTCGAGAGAGGCCTGGAGCGATGGGCAGGTGTCTGGGTGCGCCCTTGAACAAGCTCAGCTTTCAGGGAGCGTCAGCAGAAGCTGGTCCCTGGGGCAAAAGCTGCTGCAGAGAAACACCCACGTGCCCAGCAACAGGCGCGTGCGAGAGCCTTCCTCGCCCAGCCAGGCGGCACAAAGAAATGAGGCCAAAAGGGGAAAACACTGCTGTAAATGTAAAGCAAAACTGCCTCCCCCCAAAAATGGGGCAGATACAGAACAACTGCAGTGGACGGAGAGCCTTTTCACAGGGAGCCATTGGGCCCTGCTGCTGTGCGTGGAGCAGGGGCTGCGATGGGCCAGGGGCTGGAAGCTGGGGCCAGGGGCTGCGATGGGCCGGGGGCTGTGATGGGCCGGGGCCAGGGCACTGCTGGGTGATGCCCAGCGAGGCTGCGAGCGGGATGCCGCCTCCACACTGGCTTTTCCCCACTGTGCTGCGTGTCCCGAGCGAGGGGAGCCAGCAGCCCCGACAAACCTGCCGTCTGGCAGCAGATGTCTGGGTGAGAAGCCTGGGGAAGGGGTCCCTGTTTTTCAGTGAGGGAGCCAATGTTCAGGAAAAAAGAACCCACAGGAGACACGAGCCCAAATCCCGTGAGATCCCATCTTGCTTTGCCCTTCTGCCTCTAGCCCACACCTCCCCTTTCCTTCAGGGACTGCAGGAGGGAGATCAAAGTCTGACTCCAGCAAGGGACATTTTACATCCAAGATTTCCTTCTCGTCATCCCAATGTTTTTCACCACCACTGCCTGTTTTCCAGGAGGTCCTGAGATGTTTCAGACCCAAATCTCCCCTGCGTAGCCCCCAGCAGTGCCATCGTGGCCACCCAAGAAAAAACAAAGGGTAATCTCCACGAAGCTGGAGGTCAAGTACAGGATTTGCTCCCATGTTGGTGGGGTGGAGAAGTGGCTCCTAAGGGTGCTTTGTGGATCCCCCTCTTACTCTGGTCCCAAAAGGAACAGTGGTGCAAACAGAAGTGTCTGGATGGATTAAATAAGCTTCTGCCTACGCTATTTGCTTGCAGTCAGGGCCCTAAAACGTAAAGGGCAGCCTAGAGTCACCCCCTAAAGCACATGTTGTTAAGGAACATAGCAGCCAGGACAAGCCTATATTAAAAATAAATGGGAAAGAAAAGGTGAAGGACTAGATTTTCCAAATGACCATGCACACATAGGCACTGCCTGGTTTGTCTGCAAGTGCCTCGGGTTTCATCCAGGCCCCTGTGGAGATACTGCGTCTTAAAAGGCAGAGGAAGAGAGGCCTTAAAAGAGAGAGAGGAAGGCCAGTAGGAGCTGGGAGATGCTTGGGATGCAAAGGAAGACTGGGATCTGGTTAGAGAAATGCTCAGCAGTAAAAGGTCCTGTGCTGTTTGGGTAGGACTGTGAAGCACCAGGAGGAGCTTCTGGGGTGGAGGTAATGGCTGCTAGTCCCATGGCAGGTGATGGGATGGAGGTGATGGGTTGGATGGCTGCTAGTCCCATGGCAGGTGATGGGATGGAGCTGCTGGCTGCTAGTCCCATGAGCATCCTTCCCCTGCACACATGGATCCAAACACTATGGATTTTTTTTTTCCCCATCAGATTCCCATCTGCCACTGCAGAGAGATGATGGCTGTAATCCCCTCAGTTTTTTAAGACATTCAGGCTTCTTGCATCCCCTCGTCCACCTCTCCCAGGAAAATGCCCTTGTCCCTACTGAAGTGGGGAGGGGGGTCCTCCGGGTGGGCACGTGGCAAAGGTTGCACAGCTGCCTCAGCCTCTCTCCACCACGGTTGGGTGCTCGTGCTGATGCAGGCCTGGCTGAGTCAATGTGAAGTTTAACGGCTAACATAGTAATTAAGCAAAGCCTCTCAATATAGCATCACTAATTACACGAATCCTCACTGAATTACCAATAGTTCATGGCACCATGTAAAATCCTCGTGTAATAGCCCTAGAAAAAAATGACACAGCGCTGGCGGCAAGCCACGCAGCCTACATGGCAATTGCAAAGTACTTTGGATGTTTATGAGCCTTTTTTTAAAAAAAAAAAAATAAAAAATATCTCAAAATGTACATTTCCCCCAATGACTCTGCTCTGGGAGTATTAAAAGCAGCACCTTGACTCAGCCTACCATATAAACATCCTGCTGCCCCCAAACAGCCCCATACCGTCTTCCTCCCAGGATGAGGAGCTGAATAAGAAGTGACAATCACAGCTCCTGCCCGCAGGAAAACAGGAAGCGCTGGAGTTGTACAACCACTCCAAACATTGTCCTACCTGCTCCACTCCTTGGGTGCAACGTGAACTTGCTTTCCTTTCCTTTCCTTCCCGCCTTGCGTAACCATTTCTGGTCCAGCGCTGGCCATTCCTGGGATGCTGCTGCATGGAGCAGTCCCTGCAGCCTCTGGCTTCTCCCCACCTGCCTAAAGCCAGCCTGGTGCTCTCTGTCCAACGCAGAAGGACAAACGTCCACCTTTCTAACCCACCGCCCAC
>KL275655.1:28627-48683 GCA_000699545.1 Podiceps cristatus
ATTCTGTGCCTATTGCATAGTTCACTGTAGGTCAATCTGGTTTTCACACCTAGCCTAAAATGCCTCACTGGGTACCCAAATTTAAAACGCTCTGTTTGTAAAGGCACAACCTGGAGAGGGATAACAGTTCATCTAGAAAAGCCTTAGACTAGTGTGATCGCTTTAACATGGTGAAAATAGCACCACTATTTCACTTACCTGTCCTATATCTATGGCTGGGTTCAGACTGGTACCAACATCCATAACAATGTCCGTGCGAATGTTCTAAAAGTCAGAAATAGGGAATAAATCAGCACAGAACATTGAAACTGGTACACTGTGATCTTGTATGAGAAGTAATGTATTCAGCCACTACCCGTGCTTGGCCAGTGTTCAATAATCTATCTCAGCTCAACTCTTCGTACTGACTTTTAGACTGTGTTGAACCCTAAAGTAAATCAAAGGAACTCACTGCAGTTTTCCCCAAAGATCCAACGGACCCAATTTACATTAGTTCCAAGCTGCTAGCATCAGTGTTCTGTACCTGAGCACCACCAACTAGGTCAGATTCTGATTTTTTTTTTTTCTTTCTTAAAGTCTTCAGTGCTATTTTTAATGATTAACTCAATTCCAGTATGTTTCTGTTCTTTTGTGCTAACACAGTGCTGCTATCTCTTACTTAAGCAAATCCAATAACTTTTGCAATCATTCATTAAGCCTAATATCCCCACAGGGTAGATAATTATCGTTTTATTATACTTTACAGATTGTTGCACTGTGGAACAGAGGAGTTAAGAAATTTACTGAAGGTCACACCAGACCAATGACAGGGCTAGGAACAGGCTGACACCCAGTATTTGTTCTACCTCCCTCTGAATGTTTCCTTCACCTAAACACAGAGGGCTATTTCACTGCTGACCCCCTCACCTTATGGTCCCCTGTCAGGCAGTCTATCTCAACCTCGGAGCAAGCAACGCCATAACTGAAGTAGCAGAAAGGTTTCCCTTCATTCGTTTCAAAGTTGTAGCCAACATCAGGAATTCTTGATACAAAGAAAAACAAAACCGCATTTCATTCCATGAACAGCCAAATTGAATACAAACACATTGCAACTTATCAAAATCCTTATGCACTTTTGTTTCACCCCTTCCATTAAGCCCATCCAGAAATAACAAGTATATATACACTATATATAAAAACTATAAATAGAAACCTGCTAAAGCTGCTCTGTATTCTAAAACTTGACTGAAACTATAAAACTATTTTAGCCATCTTTATTTTCCCATGAATCTCAGGACTTATGACGACTATTATGAACTCATTCCCACAAATCCAGTAGCAAATCTTTTCCTTTTAGAGTGCAGTTGAACATTTCTTGGAGGTCACTAAATTTCAGAGCATAATCAAGTTGAACCAGAAACTGAACTAAGCTAAGAACTGATTTTAAGCAGAGTTCATGGCAAACTTTGTATCTGGTTACTTGTACTTTGTCTGAAAACTAGTTTAAAAAAGTACTGACATCACTTGGTTAAGATAAAAACACATTGCAGAAATGCAGCAGAAATGAGCTCATACTGTATTTTAGTCCTAAATAGGCTCTCCTCAACACTGTGTTTAGTTTATGTTGACCCCTCTGCCTCAGAAATGATGGATCTCTGTTTTCCTCCAGCAGTAAAGTTGACTAATAGAAGTGCCTCATTTCAGAATTGCACAGGAACCAGCAAGAGTTTAAACTGGGAGAATGAAATTGAAAACACTGGTACCTGCTCATGCCACAACAGACAGGACACCACTCCAGCCAACTGCCTCAAGGACAAGCCCTGCTCCCTTTTTCCCTGCTTGATGGTTCTAGTGCAACACTAAGTCACGAGGCTGACACAGAGCAGAGCCCCAGGCAACGCTCTGATTTCATTTATGCCTCCTCACACCTCGGTCAGCTAGAGTGAAGTTAGATCTACTTCAGATTTACACAAGATCTGACCTTGGCCCCAGGAGCTGTGCTCCATCAGGAATTGATTCCCCCCAGCCAGGAGAGTGTTAACCTCAGCTTTCTATGTACAAAAGGGAATGCAGCCCTAAGTTAGAGCAGTGACAGGGGAACAGGGGCTGTAAATCCTCCCAGAATTTCCCTGGATGCAATCAAGTACGAGCTGTGCCTCTGCAGTGTGAATATTCACTCACCTATAAAACCCCGTGGCCGACAGGCTAACACAGTTCTCATAAGCGGCTTTAATCTGGCAAAGTGAACAAGAGTTTGAAAACAGTAACTGTCCAACCACTCCCCGCAAAATAGCCACCCCAAACGCCTTTCCAGGAGAGCATGAACAGAAGGTGTCCAGTGACAGACAGATGTCATGCTACCCAGCACCAGTAGTGCCAAGGGAAACATCATGATGCAGCTGCTTCCCCAAATACCCCCGTCAGCTGCTACCAAGAGCAGCATTTGCCCATTGGCAGTGGGATAAGACTTGCTCTTCTTTGTTGGGCTCTCAGCTACAGGTTAGACATTCAACCTCAGAGACAAAGGTTAAACTGACAGTCACCTTGACTTCAGCGAGGCTAGGGGAAATCCTGTTCTGACTTCCAAACCACAAAGTCAAAGCTCCTCCCATGAAGAGAAGAACTTGGATCCGAAAATGGCCCGAGAGCCTTACAGCACACCAGTCTCTTATGACTGAGGGTACAGAGACATTGCAGCCAAGGAGCACTACAGGACGTGGATGGCAGCTCAACAGAGAGTCATCTCTCTCACAGAATCCCTTCACTACCAATCAGGTTTCTGAGTAGAAATAGATATGTAACCACTCAAGACTTATTTGGTCAAGTTTGTCATAGGCAGGCCCCAGGATCTGGAGAAATCTCATTATTAAAGCTGTAACTGATGTTTTGGGGATGCCTTCTTGCAAGCTTTGGTTACTTCCCTTGCCAGGTTTCCGTTTCACTGCCATTGCTCAAATCTTTGCGAGGGAGATGCAGAAGGCCTGGAGGGACAGTAGGGACCACAGTGATAGGACAAGGGGTAATGGTTTTAAGCTGAAACAGGGTAGGTTTAGATTGGACGTAAGGAATAAATTCTTCACAATGAGGGTGGTGAAGCACTGGAACGGGTTGACCAGAGAGGAGGTGGAGGCCCCATCCCTGGAAACATTCAAGCCCAGGTTGGACGGGGCTCTGAGCAACCTGATCTGGGTAATGGTGTCCCTGCTCACTGCAGGGGGTTGGACTAGATGGGCTCTGGGGGTCCCTTCCAACCCAAAACATTCTATGATTCTATGATAATACCTGCACAGAGGGCTTGCCAATTAAATGAATCTCTGACAACGCCTATTTGTTTCATGACAGATACGGACAGCTTACCCAGTCTTCCCAGGATCCTTTGGGGTTGGACTGTTTGATTGGCTGAAGTCTTTTTAAGATAGTCTGACATGCATTCTAGAAAGAAAGAGAGAGAGAAGCAGTGTTTTAAGATTTGAAAATTCAGTTTATAGTATTAAAATCCCTATAATAGTTTCAAAGAACCTTCTGTTTGAATCAATATTGCCTTTAGGACTTTGGAACATCATAAAAAGGAACAAAGTTCACTAACAGATATCTTGGTATATAGGAAGAAATGTTGACTGAAAAGGATTTTAAAGCAGATTGGCTGTGCTGATAGCAGAAGAGAATCCCAAATACAGCACAGAACTTTCCAGGCCATGACACAAAATATCAGAAGACCACCTGTTTATACAGTAACTTTATCTGTACCAAGTCATAGCAGGACATCTTAACATATCTAACAAGATGACCCTGTAACACTGAAAAAAATATATTCTTGCCAATATTCAACCTACTCAGACAAGCTGTGCAGAGAATAAAAACAGTCTGATGATTTTACTTTATAGGTTACACTTCCCCTTTTCTTTAAACCTGAGAATGACCAGTACTGAAGTCTTCGTTTCAATGGAAAAGTCACATACCCTGCACTTATATGCAGTGGTAACTCCACCATGTCAGAGGCAGTCATGACCGCGCCATTGCTACAGAAGGATGTTTGCTCTGAATGTATCAACACTTCAAGGTCTTTGATTCTGGAGCAGAGCCCACAACCCATCTGCTATTAATATTTGCAGCACAATATATTTGTTATTAATAAGATTGCATTAATTTCTAAGCAGCTAGCTATTTAAATGGATGCTTTGTTCTGTTTGAGTAATGACAAACACTACGCTTTAGAACAACAGAAGGACCAAAGGAGAGTTTCGAACAACTTTAAAAATTACGGTCATTCCATCATCTAACATTGCTGGCAGTTATAGCAGGTAAAGAAGTTATGAGGTACCCTTAGCCTGGAATTCCCTTTGGATGGTTATGTTTTCCTTAAGCAACAGACAAATACACATCAGCTTTTCATGTTCTAGAGTCCTAGTTTCTAACCCACTAGTTTAAATAACTCAGTTTCCGTACATGGACGGCCATTCCATTGATGTCCGCACTGACGGATGCAGCTGTCGGGGAGGTATTTGGGACGGTGTTTGTGCTGGTCTCACTGATGAAAATTTTGGAGGTGGGGATTCCCAGTGACCTGCTAGCAACCTGCAGAGCAAAGGTGAACAACTGGTAAGCAGCTTTTCTTATTCTTATACATGAGCATTATCATTCATTGCTTACACTGCTAGGATCCACACTGCAACCTCTACTCTCTCCCATCCTAAATTTCATCTTTCTTGACGACTCAGTTGATTTGGTGACTGAGAGCCAGCCAGAATGTTAAGTTTGCCCTTCACAGACTGAATGTGTGCTAGCACATACACTTTTGCCACAATGACATTCACTTCACTATTGTGAGACTAAATTCTTCTTGTCAACAATTCTAAGAATCAGAAGATAAAAAGTACTATTAGACTTCGCTTTCATTTCCCTGACAAACGAATGTTGCTCCCTTAGGCCTTTTTAACCACAAAGGCATTAGCATTTGCAGATAAATGTTTGCAATATCACTGATTTTTGTATAAAATATAAGTAAACTGTAGTTTTATGGGAAGGGATGAAATGAAATTGTCAGAGAAGCTAGGTAGGCTGTAAGCATAACCTGCATTATCCCCATAATAAGAGCTAAATGATGAAGAATCTAATTCTCATACTCAATTGTGATAATACTCTGGAAATCTAGCGCTGCAGCTGAAACAATTAAGAGGAATTAGTCATGATTTGTTACCCTACGCATGCACATAGAGGAACTGTCAAGCTGTCTGAGGCAATACTATGGAGTGAGTGTAATTTTCCTGAAAAGATGTCTCATTTGGTTGAGCCTGAGCTCATTATTACCTGAATCATTTTGGTGTGAAGCCCTTGACCCATCTCAGTCCCCCCATGTGTAAGTAACACAGAGCCATCAGTATACACATGGACCAGAGATCCAGCCTATAAAAGGGAACATTAATCCAAAAGTCATCATAAAGGAACTAGTGAAGTACTTAGCAGATTTCAGTTACAAACTACAGAGAGAATTAATTTGGAACTAGACCAACGTTGTTGTTTAGTGTAATTAAAGCCACTGGTTTACACTTGAGGTGAGTGTGGTTTAGTCTCACCAACTTACTAGAAGTTCCAATGACTTAACCAACCTCAGCCAGTATTTTCAGCTCAGAAAGCAGATGAAGTAACCCCAAACCTGCCGCTGTGAAACAGAGATACACCCTTCACCTGAACTTGCTAACACCACTGACAGTCCATCGAGTCAGGTCAAACACAGGAACAGTGTTTCAACTACTAAGAGGGAATAGGCAGGGAAATCAGCATAACACAATACCATGGAAACATACCTGCACTGTGGTGGCTTTTGGACAGAAAAAACTGGTAAAAGTTCTGTTGCTCATTTTGGTTTGAAAAATGTGTGCTCTTAACTAATTTCCTACTACTCCAAAAAGCTCCAGTTTGGTACAAATGGAGGGGGGCCTGTGGGAGGCAGCATAAGTCTAGCTTCTCTTCTGAAAAGATAAATGACACTTACGGACCTGGTTCAGAAATGGGATAGTGAAACTGATGCCAAATTTGGTAGGAATGATGCACATCCCTCTCTTCTTCCAGCGATTCTGCCTGCAAGGAAAGAACATTATTTGTATGCTTGTGAGGTTTTCATCGCAGCTCAGTACTATGCTTCCCTTCAACAGCTTGGGTATCAAAGCAGAAATGAAATACCTGAATGCAATATAGACTGAGTTAATCAGTAATTTTTATGAAAGATTGGCTTTGTTTATGGGTTTCAACAAGAAGAAATCCAAACTGAAGATGCTCCACCAAACATTACAGAAGCAACTGTCTGGACTATGCACTTTTATATACAAGCTGGGTATTATATACTATGCACTTTTATATACGAGCCAACTAAAAAAGGCTATAAGGCAGTGAAAAGCCTAAACGAATTGCCTTGATAGCCATTTGAAAAGCCTAGCTAGACTTAACAGGTCCCCTCTCCATTGCTACATTTCCCTTACAAAATTGTGTCATGCTAGATCTGATTCCTGCCTTATTCATTTAAGCTTCCAGCTCACTGATAGAGGTTTGTTCCCACAGTGAGAATAAAGGAATTTCAAAGAGAAATTCTTAGAAGTTACTCTGCTAATACAAAGTCTGGCTTCACATCACTTAAGTTGCTAAGAGAACTGCAGAAATAGTAGTCACAGGTGCACCCAGTAACAAGACAGCTCTAAAACACCTACTTGTTGAATTCTTCAATTAGTTTCTTCCTGGCATGATAGCTAGAGCTTGACAAACATTCATCCCAGCATCTTCGTAGAGTAAATCCTTCCAGCTTTTGGTTAAAATGAGTCAAGTCTCCTTCATTATAAAGATTGAGCTTCCGTACCTTCCCAAAGAGACATACAAAGGACATGCCAAGTTTAATGCTTCAGACTAGGTCTTTTCAATGGGTGACATCAAAAGCATGTTGGTTCCTAGTTTTACTCCTCTGCTTACTCCACAGACATATACCTGTTTATAGGAAAATGGGGACTAAGACTTTAAGGCTGGGAATTTTCAAGAGCGATTGGGACTTCAGTGCCTTTGGACTTTTTTTTTTTTTTAATATTTATCCTTAAAGCAGGTGTTACACAATTGAGGCTACTGAGGGAAGTTACTGAAGCAGAAGATAACCCATGTGGCTGTCATACAGAAAGTTTGAGATCCTGCTAAGGGCTTAGCAAAACTGAAGCAGAAGTTTTTATGCTTAACAATTTTCTGTGGTTGTGCCCAGTTCTCAGAGCTTGTTCAAAGCCAGCACCGCCCCGAAATGTGCCAGTGGATCCATACCTCCTCGGGTGGAAGGCCACACTTCCGAGCAAGGTCACTCATCCAACACTCAGCAATCATCATTCCTTGGGGCCCTCCAAAGCCACGGAAGGCTGTGTTGGAAGACAAGTTGGTCTTGCAAACAATGCCCACGCTGCTGACATTGGGGATGTTGTAGGAGTTATCCAAATGTAACAGGGCTCTGTCTATAACCTAGTGAAGAGAAGCAACGAAGGTGGACACATTTTACATGAATGACATGTCGGACTTCTCACTAGCTGCCAAAGCCAGGCTGGAAAGCTCTGAAGCTAATTACAAATTGCCAGCACTTTCTTTTGCACCCTGCAGTTCTGCAGTCAACACAGCTGGATGAGCACTGAGGAGCAGCCAGTACTCCCTCCCATTTGCAATGAAGTGTCAAGCAGTATCCTCCTGAAGGACAGAACAAGAAGCACACTTCTCTGTTGACACTTAGGACTTTGGGACAGATTGAGCTTTAAAGTCCTTTGCTGGCTCTGGGATCGTGCTGAGCCAAACTGCTACTAAATGCCATTACCCACCTGGAAGAATCAGAATCTTCTTTTGATTATACTGAGTAACATGTTACTGGAAAAGAAGTCTTGCTGATATCAAGTGACTCAGCAGTTGGGCTATGGCAGTAAGGGCAACTATATGAAATAAAGTTTTTCAATAGTTACCTCTAAACTTTAAGATTTGATATCTTTGTCCACTACTTGTCCAAATTTGGAAAGGGCCAGAGCTTCCTTCTGGCTCGTGTTCCCAGATTTCCCTTCCAGCAGCAGCACAGAGAGGAGATTATGCACATCTCAACCTTATTTTAACACAGAGCACTTTCCAGTCCACCGATTCAGACGTAGTCAAAAAGACAATTCACATAGATGTAACTTTTAACCAGGCCCTTTGTTTAGACAAAGGTACTTGCCTGCCATTCTGCTCTGCGCCGCACCAACCAAATCGCTAGCATCAAATGTAGCCCTGGTAGAGAGCTCTTGCAGTTCTCTCCTACTGAAATGGATTTATTTTTGCAGCAAATTATGACTCAGTGAACGAGAAAAAGGGAGCTAGAACAAACATGACTGACACTAGGCTATTGGGTTGGTCACACACAACAGAAAAGGAGAGATTTTTACTCATCACCACAAAAATTCTTGGAGACAAACTCAGAACTCAGGCCCATTCTTGCCCTTAGTCCTTGTGAACCCAAGAGTTGCTTTAGCCAGTCCTTAACAAGCTTGTTGATTTAGGCACTCTGCCCTCATCAGTCTATTGGCTTGGGTGTTTCTTCTTCCAAAGAACTAGCTTTCCCCAAAGCTGGGGAACCATCAGTCATCTTGCATTGTGCAAGAGGGTTCCTACCACAGCCCTCTGTAATACAAAGCAAACTTTCTTGACCTTTTTACCTAATCCAAGTTATTACAGCATCAATAAGAGTTATGTGGCACATGCCAAGGCAGGTCACTTGGCTCAGGGAGCAGTTGTAGAAGCTCCAAATACCCATCAAGGTCTGCTTTCAGTCACATCAGAGAACAAGATGTGCAAGTAATGCTGTAGATGACAACTCTGAAGTCAGAGCAAAAGGTTGCAAAGGGAAACATCTTCCACCTTGTCAGCCATCAGAAAATTGTACTTACACCGTAAGAGAGATCTACAGAGTTGCCCCCATTGCAGTAGTATGACACCTCCAGACTCTTGACTCTCCCATTCTTCATGAAACCAACCTGTCAAGACAGTCTCCTCAGTAATCGTTTTTCTAGAAAATGTTCTTTCTGTTTCATGCTTTTCTCCAAAAACTGAATGGAGCTCATAGAGGCAAAAGGCTGACTGTCCTCTGCTGCAGCATAGGACAAGCACAGGCAGCAACCAAGATTCCCCCAGCCAAGGGTCCAGGTATACATCTTAATCTTGCTCTAGAGAACACTTCTAAAATAAGTGCTGGCCACTTGCCACAGCCACACTTTCCTTAACAAGTTTTTGCTTTGAAAAGCAGCAGCAGTTGGATGGGGATCAGAGAGTAGTGAGATACTGTAAACAAATGGGGGAGCATCTAAGAGCAATGTGACTGTCAACATGGGCAAAGTCTTTGTTGCAAGAAGGGGGAAGCATTTATACTGAGGTCACAAGAAGGGAACCATCTGGGCCAAAAGAACTTCTGCAGGACTTTAACAGGAAAAACGCTGTAATCCAGCCGACCTGATCACTTTGCAGCGGGGGAGATCAGCAGTGAAACAACCGGAGCAGCAGTTTTTTCACAGTATCTTAGTTACTCTCTGATGGTTCAGGTGACAACACTGAGACAACATGCATTCATTTCATATGTATGCATACCTTGTACCTCCCCAGGAAGGGGTGTCTCCCACCACTTATCAGCATGTCCTCATCTCGATCCAGCATGCACCTTACTGGGCAGCCAGTTCTGTTAAAGGATACATTTATCAGGCAAAGCCTAAAATGCACAATACAGTTCCTACAGACCAAGACTCCCCTTTTTGGTGAGCACTGTCTTTCCAGAGTGGCAATGGGAAGTCAGGGCTAAACTGCTTGGTTTATATATCTTCCTCTTAAGGAAATGGCAAGATAGAGTAAAAAAACAAAACAAAACAACCCACCACAAAAATAAACAAAAAACCACGCACACAACAAAAAAACCCAAACATAAAGAACCCAGCCTTAGAAGTCTGAAAACTCTTGCAGAGACTTTTATATTAAAAAGGATAGTTTCTTACAGAGACAGACGCTAATAACTGAGCAATCACTGATTTCCAGACTATTTCTCAAGTCACCCTCTTGTCTTTGCAAGAGAGAATGCCATATGAATTAAATAATAATGCTAAGTACTAACTAGACTTCAATTTGACCTTATTTTTCATTTGCTTATTTATTATCCAAGGTGGAAAATAAGGAGGAGAGAAGGAGTTGCTCTTGATTTTCTAACAATTCTGCCATCCCAGTGCCTCTCTTCAGGTTGTAAAAAATATCTAGGGAATGCCATAGATGCTATTTCATAACCTCTGGGATATAAAACAGTGGTTTGGCTGGCAGAGATAAAGGAAAGAAAAAAATACACGTATTATTGATTAATTAGAGAAAGCAGGTGGTTTGCTCAGAACAGGAGAAACAAAGCTGATTTAAATACAGAAGCTTAATTTCGGCTGTTCTCCTCCAGAGGTATTTTATCAAATTGTTGCTGTATTGCAAGATCCATCTAGCATAGCCAGCAAGGCGCATCCTCACCTACAAGAGCAGTATTGGGAAGGGCAGTGTTACATGCAGTGAAGAAATGCCATTTCAGAGGGCATGTTCACTCACAACCACAGAAACTTACACAGTTAAAGATAAGCCCATATCAAAGCTCCAGAAAACAGAAGCACGTTTCCAATCTACACCTCACAAATGGTTATGGTCTAGGTTCATTCCCTGAGCTTTGAGAGGTTTGAAATACATGTGTTTCTGTTCAGTGGCCTGCTGCCCTTTTTAGGAAAGATCCAAAGAGAGAGTTTGCAGAGGAGCAGAGAAACAGTGGTGCAAGGCTGCTGTAGTAGAGTTTTGCGCAAGGAAGAGACTCTCATACCTCTATTATATAGAACAACAAGCATGGTTAGTGCTGGATTTTGAAAGGGTTTGGGGTGAAGCAAAGGGGAGAGACAGATAATGTGAGATACAAGACCTTTCAGAGAGCACCAAAGGAACAGCAGAGTAAGGGGGTTTTCCTTCTTTCCTATTAAAAGCTGACATTCCCACATCAGCTTAGCCCCTCTGAGCAGGTTCAATCCCTCCTACCATCTAAGAGCCCATTAGACACCTCCTCTGGGAAACCCCAGGCTTGCCGTAAGCTGTAGAATAACAAGACATGACCCTTTGTGAGAAGTGCTCCAGTGCAAACGGTGTTCCAGAAAGAGGCAGGCTGGGACAGTCTGAAAGGAAAAAACCCTGTTCTCCACACCCAAGCTTACTTGAAGGCTGCAACAGCCACTGCAGTTGTCAAAATAGTATTCCTAGTCTCTTTTCCTCCAAATCCTCCTCCCATTCTTTTCACTCGAACCACAATCCGATTTGAAGGGACTCCCAATGCATTAGCAGCAAATTCCTAAATAAAAACAGAACAGCAGATCATGTAGAGAGCTGAGCTGGCATTATGAACTAAATGCCGCCAACACAGTGACTTTCTGCAACCATTGCAACAGTGCAAATAACCTGTTACATTGCAGGTCCTGCAGTTAATTGGATTTCATGCAATTGGAACCAATAAGCCCAGTATTTCATCTCTGAGGTGGGAAGGCACGCAATGCTTCAGTAGACATCACCAGATTCAGGAAGAGATTGACACATGATGAGGTTACCAAGACAAAGGCCTCATTTAGCACAGGGTTTGACATCCATACCTCTCTGTCCATTCTCCTCACTCTATTATGAGACCTTTGGACAGTTTTGGTGAGTCAGTAAACGGGCCAAAGACAGCCCATAGTGCCAGTAGCCTATCTCACAGGATGGCAAATTTAGTATACGTAGTCACTGCTTACACCACCTCTCTTTCTGACATGTCATTCAACAGCCATGCCTACTGACCAGCTGGCATCTTCTCCAGAAAGCATTAAGCATGTAATTCCTGGTGACAAAGATGTGCTGCCAACAGAAACATCTCTGTCACCTGGAAGTGGATTCAGGATGCCAGTAGGATGGATATGGACTTTAGATCCCATACCCAACTCTCAGCCCTTAAGGTTGGGGTTTTTTATTCAAGACAAGATAGGACCAACTGTAAAACAACCATTTATCTAGTCTGAAACTGAGAAACAAAGGCCTTTTAGGTAGCAGGTCAATGAGACAGTACCTGTGTCTTCATTAGGTTTTGGGTCGACACAAAGAGTTCCATCTCGCCGTCTTCCCCCTTTGGCACAGCCACAGTACACTGAGTTTCCAGATAGAAATGCTCCTGCCCACCAAGGTACATCTCTCCTAGAAAATTGAAATAAATACCCCAAAGATAGGGGGTCCCTGGTGTTATAAGGCATCTCCCATCACACACTGCCTGCAAGCTACTGCCCTTTTAACACGTGTTAAATGGCAGCCCTTTGCACTGCCCAGCACTGAATATCCCTAGCTCTAAAACTGACACTTCTGGTTTGACATTTGAAAAAATGCCACCGAAACCACCCAGACACACCCTTGCCCCTGCTCTACTTTCTAGATATCTTCGGTCCAAAACACAAGTGGATGGCATTTCAAAAATAAGCCTGCACATCACGCCATTGACCCAGCATCCCTTACAATGCAGTGTTTGGTGCCTTTCAGACTGCCCTGATAACACCACTGAGATGAAGGATAAAAATAAATGAAGTATAGTCTAGCTGAGAAGATCAGATACAAGGTTACAGGCTTTGAAACACGGGAACAAAAATAGAAATCCAAAATGCCTTAAGAAGATCTAACTGGGAATCAACTCTCTCACTGCATGTGGCTCTTTCCCAGGACATCTTACCTGGCTGTGCTAAGTGTATAATTTCCATTTATGCTACACACTACTAAATGTCAGAATCAACGGCCTTTCTCAGTCACAGCCCTGGTCTATTCAGCTGCCGTGAGAATTAATATTCAGAGCAGTTCTCAAAATCCTGTTCCTCTCTCCGCTTTATTCAATTCAACACTAATAAAATAGCTGCCTTCATTAGGCACATCAGTGAGAAATGCACATCTGCGTGAGAACGCCTACTGTGGTACGTAGCAGGGGCCGTTCTCTTGTATCCTTGAGGGGGTTGGCCTGGCATTCACACAGTATTGCTGCCTTTTAAATAAACTATTCTTCCAGCTCAGAACAACTTCTGCCTTGCCTGGCACGGTATTTTAATGCACTTACAGTACACTATAAGAAACAGTTAACACAGCTTATGACTCTTTTGAATCACCACTGCCAATGGCTGAATGCAGAGTCTCAGCAATGCATACCAAAATACAACAAATGACAGACCTGGAAATGGGTGTTACAGTTAAACTCCCCCTTTCCCCCACAGGGAGCTAAAGTGGGGCATGCTTCTCTGATCTTCAAGAATAATCCCTTCACACCAGGCTTTGTGTCTGTAACTGATTTAACTTCCCTCTCAGATCTGCAGGAGGGATACAACACCCTCTTATCGATAAATATGTAGTTCTCTGAAGGTCTGATCTCTGATAAGCTTCCTCTCAGAAGCTATTGATTGGTGATACACATGACATGGTTCTGACAGAGTATTCCAGTTCATAGCTCTGGCACTCTCCCCTAACTCAGAGGTTTTAACCAGTTGTTGATCATTGCTGTGTTTACCCATGTCTCTACAACCTGCTCCACAGGCTCCAGCTGAATGAAACCAAGAAGCACACCAAAAAAAACCATCCTCAAAGACAGACCAACAAGCAATATGCTGAGGAAGTGTTACAGGGAAGTGCCATGTTCTTCATGATACCTACAGCCACCAGTGCCGGTGGATCAGGTTTTCAGATACACATATGTCCCATTTTCATAAGATACAGTTATATACTAGGTTAAAAGGAAACTGACTGCCTATAAGATTCAGACCAGACTATGTTTGGACAGGGAGAAGCTCCTCTATGGATACATTTCAGGAAAAAAAAATCACTTTGCAGAATACTTGCTTAAGAAAAATGCATCCTTACACTGGAAGAGAGTGTTTACAAGGACACAGCTGGGAGAATTCAAGTCTGTTTGAAACTGAAACGAAATCTTTCACAAGCTGTTTGTACATAAACAGTTAGTTGAAACTTAGTATGAAATTAATTTAGCCCCACAAGCCTTACTTTCACGACTTCAGTATCATGCATAAGAAGGAGGCTGATAGTTTGACTTCTTTTGTCACAATCACTATTTTAAAAGAAGTATTAATGCTTATTCTCACCTTCCAAAATGTCATCAGATTCTTCAAATCCCTTCTTCACATCTCCCTTATTAATCCTCTTTATAGACTTAAGAAAGGATTGTTTCTCAATAGCTTCCTAAGAAACATAATGACACAATGAAATTTTTGTGGAAGCAGAGTGAAAACAAAGCTTCCTGTGACTAAGGAAGAAATATCCAGGATAAAAAGCACAAGAACTTATCAGACACTAACTATGGTAATAGCCAAGTGACTTAAAGCAGTACAAATTTTTTGGCAACACAGAAATTCCACAATAAACACCATAACTGGACAATCCTAGATTGCTCCTTGTGACCCTTTTTACGTTACAGACCCAGAACTGCAAGGTCTGTAGCTACCAGCGCTATGACTTACAATTTATGTTAACTGTAATCTGTGGCCTGGGGAGGAGGGGAAGAGAGAGAGAAAAAAGGAAACAGAAGAAACTAAATCTCTCAGGATGAAAAATTCAGGGAGGACCAAGCTAACTGCAGAAGCAGATCTGAGCCATCTTACCTGAATTGTGACAATAGGTTTGAGCTCTTCATACTTAATCTTCACAGCTTTAGCCGCTCTTCTGGAATGTTCTTGTGTGTCTGCAAGAACTGCACCGATGATATGACCAACGCAAGTGACCTACAGGCAAGATTAAGACCCACCATCATTTGGTGTTTATATATGCAGTAACTGAGAGGCTCACGATAATTCTCTTCATGTATACCCTTTGTGCAGTTTTTCATCTGTTTGTTCAGACCAGTCTATTTAAAGCCAGTCAAGGGAAAACAATCACAAACAACTTTGGACAGTAACCGAGTGAGCCAGTTCCAGTGGCCGGCAGTCTAGAGGAGAATAGCGCAGCTAACAGGAGAGGGGCACGGGGCAAAGGGACTCAGGCCTTATTGAATTTGGCACCAAGATTTCTATTGACCTCAGTGCAGTTAGGATTTATCTCTGTATAAGGCAGAGGACTTCACTGAGAAATCTTATGACAAATCTTATCTCCTGAGCACTGTGATTGAAAAAAGCTATTTTTAACCACATACCACATCCTCAGCAAAGACAGTCTCATCATTAGCGATGCCAGTGATGTTACTGCCAGGAACATCCTTGGCGGAGACAAAACACACAAACCCAGGAACACTCTGGGCTTCAGATGCATCTATAGAACTAAAGAAAGGAAAGGCAGCGTTATTATTTCTCATTTTTCTTTTTGTCAGTGCTTATGAGATACCAATACATCTTCAGGCCTGATTCCCTGAAGTCTGATTATGCAAAAGAGGAGGAATTTGTTACATGAATATCATGTAAGATCAAGGCAGGAAAGGCAACATATTAGACTAAAATCATTTGGGATCCGTATGATAATCTGAATCCTGACTGTGAGTCTGATCACCAGTCTTTTGACTTTCTTTTGACTCTACTGTATCATACCTCTTTTCATAGAATCATAGAAAGGTCTGGGTTGGAAGGGACCCCAAGGATCACAGAGTTCCAACCCCCCTGCCACAGGCAGGGACACCAACCTCCTGGCCTGGATCTACACAAGGTTGCCCAGGGCCCCGTCCAAGCTGGCCTTGAACACCTCCAGGCATGGGGCATCCACCACCTCTCTGGGCAGCCTGTTCCAGCACCTCACCACCCTCTCTGTAAAAAACTTCCCCCTAATATCTAATTTAAACCTTCCTTCCTTCAGCTTCAATCCATTCCCCCTTGTCCTGCCATTTTCTACCCTTTTAAAACGCTGATCCCCCTCCTGTTTGTACGCTCCCTTCAGGTACTGGAAGGCTGCAATGAGGTCCCCCCGCAGCCTTCTCTTCTCTAGGCTGAACAAGCCCAGCTCCCTCAGCCTCTCTTCGTAGGGGAGGTGCTCCAGCCCTCGGATCATCTTTGTGGCCTCCTCTGAACCCTCTCCGACAGTTCTGCATCTTTCTTGTACTGCGGGCCCCAGACCTGGACCTATGTCTCCCTAAGACATATGTCACCATGTGTACTAAAGATCCCTCAACACCCCTTACCAAGAGCAGACTGATTTAGTGATGGTTTGCCTCCACTGTTGTCTTAGCTGCCATGATTTTGCAAAGGCAAGATTCCTCCCTGTCTATTGACAAACATGAAATTTTACTGCAGACAGCAGTGATCTACCACGGGTTCACCTCGAGACAAAAATGCGGCTGTGAGTCAGGGAGAAGTTGTTGAGTATCAATCACTAGGAAGTTGCAGGGTACTTAAAAGGATGCAAAAGAAATGACGCTCCAAAAGACAGAAAGCTTCATGAAAGGCTTTCTTTGGTAATCAAGGAAAGAGATATCTAACCAAAATGCTTGTCTGCCTGAATCATACATGGAGTTAGAACTAAGTGACAAGCATGACAAAGTAACTAGAAGAGTGCAATATAATTTAATTTTTATATGGAGCACTTAAAAAAAATTTATTACAAAATACTTTCAAGCTTCTTTTGCAATATTTTGTACTTTGGCTATTTTATGGGCTTGCTTTACAAGGGAACTGTTGTGAATAGAAAAGTTATGGCTTTGTTTCTGGTAACTGAATGATTTATTGTCTTCTGTAAATTGCTGAAATGTTTTCAGCATGCTTGTTTAGATTCCTGAAACTCCAATACAAACTGTGCCTGAAAGTAGCTGTTTATGCATCCCAGTGAGCTACAGACTTTTTAAAAAGACATTAAATGTATGAATGAACTTTCCCACATGAACTCTTAGACAGCAGGAACTGAAGACAATGCCATTTTTCTTTGAAAAGTTCACTTTCCTGTGCTCTGCAATAAAGCCTCAGAAACAATCCCCCGACAGTTTCCCTTAGAAATACAGAGGCAGATGATTTCTAATTTACACTTGGTGGTCAAAAGCTGACTTGAGTGGAGTGGCAGTTTTCACAGACAGTATTTTAACTGACAAAATTGTAGGCTGAGTGAGACACTTCTGTCACCTGATGAAATATTCTACTCCTTCCTCTACAGAACAATACAGGCTCACAGCCTGAAATGCGAGCATACAACGCAAATGCAAGAGAATGCATACAACAGCCTCTAGAGAATACTGCGTATGATGGTCACAGGCAGAGATCCGATGCTTTCTCTATTGCCCCATCTGCTTATGCGTTTGCAGCACTCATCGATGACCATGTTGCAACACCTAAGATTTAACTACAATGACAGAACAATTTCTTTCATAACCTGGGAGTTGACTATTACATCTGCGCATCCGTGACCACTGTGCCGCCTGGCCTGCATCAGGCCACTGTGGGAAACCTCTGGACGGGAAGCCTAAATAAGCAGGAAGTATTGCCTAAGGAATGAACAGCACATGGCAAGGCTATTGAGGATGACACAAGGCCATGTAACAGTGTCCCACATCAAAGCAGTTGAGGGCAGCTGAGAGCCTGCAGAGCCACCACAACATAAGCACAATGAGCGATTGTGGGGGGCAGCCAGGTCCACAATGCAACAGCATTAAAACTCATATGAGAATGTAGACGGCATTACCTGCCAGGATGGATGCTTGAGAGTTGGTTAGTCACTGTCGTTATAAATTATGCATCAGTCATGCCTTGCATGGACAAGATGCTTTCAGAGACCCAAATACTGACCTATCCACCTTGCTATAGCCAAGCACAAACAGGTCTACATCTAATAGCTGAAGCTAACTCACACAGGACTGTTGTGCAAAGGGTTTGATCACAGCCAGTGCAAGCAAGCACCATGCAAAATCAGAAGACAGTACACAGCTGACTCACCAGCAGGAGTGCCGTGGCAGAACTACACGTTACAACTTCAATTTTTAGTCAGTTAGGAAAGAGCATGTTTGAGCTGCATGCTCTGGTTAGTGATTAAAATGCCATCTCCTCAGGCATTGCGGTACTCTCCTGCCCTGCTCCTTTTTCAACCCTGCATGCTTGAGTATAAGAGATGGGACACGCAAGGAGGTTGCCTAGGGCTGAGGGCTTTGTGCTTCAGCAAAGCTCCGAGTTTGGTGTTAATTCCCTCATATTCCCATTGATGCCGACTTGCAAGGCAGCTGTAACACATACAGCTCACCTCCATGTCACAATGTGCAATGAACCAGAGTTCCCACTAATGCAAAAACCTTTCCCGGACCTGGACAGGGCAATGCTTTCTAAGCCACCAGGCACTGGATGCTTCCAACATCTGAAACTCAGAAGCAACACTTACAGGATCTTAGCGTGGGCTTTGGTGCTGGTCACCAGCGTTAGATAGAGCTCATTCTCATAGTGAGGGATGTCATCGCAGTAAACAGCTTCTCCAGATGCTTGTTTGGCTGCTGAAACGTGCATCAAAGGCCGGCCCACCATATCTTCAACTGCCTGCCCCCTGGGCACTTCCTGGAGTAAAACACATAACTGACTACTACTGCTTAGACTGCAGAGGACAGAAGCATTGATGGGAGAGCAAAAGGCAGCGTGAGACATTCTGGTGAGAAGGGGAAGGGGATGGGGGTCAGTCCTGCGGGAAACTAAGGTAAACAAGATGGAGTGGCTACACAGAGGGGGCTGTAGAGAACAAAGTGAAAGGGATTCAGTTTTTGAAACTCCTATGGAAGAGAAGGGTTTGATGTGACAGCTTGCATAAAAGGTTCAAGTTCTGAAGCTAGGTTCTACTCTCAAAGCTGAAGAAAACAGGTCATTAACGGAGAAATAAGGAAGATGATATATCCTCAATCTGAAACCTGAGATAGGCAAAGAAAGGCAGGCTGTAACTGGGGAAAGCAGAAGGGCAATTTCAGTTTGGATATGCAGCTGGCTGCAGGAGGAAAGTGATTTTTATGAAGCTGTACACCTCAGGAACAGTCTTGGGCAATGACAGGAAAGAACACTGTATCCTAAAGCAAGGAAGGAATGGAGATGCAAATAGAAGCCTCAGGAATGGCACTATGTAAGTCCACGTATTGCCCATACTCAGACAAGGCAAGAAACACAGTTTGAGCTACAGAAAAGCCCAGAACTATGTCATGCAGGCACTGCTACTTACTTGGAAGAGCTGGGCATTTGCAATGGGATCTTTGTGAAACATCTCTGTGGCACTGATGTAGTTCGGGGGGACGGGCTCACACAGATTGTTCTGCCAGAGACATATTAAAGAACAATCATCTTTCCTGCCAGTCCCTTTCTCATGTTTCCCAGCAGCCCAGGATAGTCTCCATTCTCCATCCTCCAGCAAAGATAATTCATCTTTGACTGGGTGAAAGGCAAACCGGCCTCAGGCTCTGTGCAAAGAATAGCTACAGACCCACGAGAGCGGTTGTAATGCAACAAAGGGGAGAAGTCCGGGAATCTGCCTGTGAACCCACAGATCAGCATCCTTCCACAGCAAGGTGGGGATGCCACAAGGAAGCGAGTGGGAAGACACACCAGTGACTGTCAGGCAGGGAAGGAGAACAGCCCTGGCAGCTATTGCAACATGGAGTTTGTTATCAGGTACAACTCTGCTTGGATCTGAACCCTCCCCATACCGCCCCCACCAAGTCAGCACATGCAGGACCTCCTTCCCTAGCAGCACTCACAGTGCCCTTAAGGTTCTTGCTCAGTTTCTGAAGGACCGTCAGGTAGAACTTGAAGAAGAAGCTGAGCGTGAGTGTGCGTCGGAAATCCACCATCCCACCAGGCGACAAGCTCCTGTCACCCTGCCAGTAAGCGGCAGGCATCCTGCAGCAGCTTCTCATTCCAGTTTCTGCACGGGAACAAAGGTGACAGAGCTCTTGTTCAGCCCTGAATATCACCAGGGCAGACTAACTCTTCTGACATTGCAGCCCCACAAGCTCTCAAGCAACAGTCACCTGTTCTATCTCTGTTTATAGTGTCAGCTTTGCTCTCATCTTGGGGTCACATCATCTTTTCTAAAGATGTGGAAAAGCTATTATATTATAATC
>JMFS01082995.1:0-16997 GCA_000699545.1 Podiceps cristatus
CCAGAGCCAGCCATAACGCCAAGCTGCTGGGCTCTCCTCACCACCGCTGAGCGGCTGGGACAGAGCAGGGAGTTTTTCCTAAAATATCTCCGAACGCCTTTTTCGCTTGAGTGTCTCGAGCGGGCCTGAGAAATGTGGCAAGAGGCAGCTTTGGAAGCAGTCCCACTGGGTGGCAGGCTTTCCCAGCCGTTTGCGGGCGGGGGGAGCCCGGGCCTTGCGTAAGTGGAGGCGGCAGTGCATTAAAAGTGCTTGTTTTTCAGGGGGCCGGGGGGCACCCCAAGACGCGTGTGGCCCCGTGTGCCTGGACAACGCTCCAGGTCCCTTTCTGTGCATCTGGCTGCAGGAGCAGCCATTTCCCTGGCTGTTCCCATTGTGTGATCCCATACGCTTGTACGCGTTGCGGCATGGCCTGACCCACGAGGTGCAAGCGATGACTCCAGGGACTGGTTTTATTTTCTGGAAGAAAATAGCAAGCTGACTGTGTTTTCTGAAGGTCAGGCTTCTCTGCTTTGCTGCCAAAGCCTAAAGCTAGTCTGAAAATGAAATTAATGTTTTGAAGCCTCCTTAAGACTAATTTCCCTCGTTTCTTTAGTTTTATAAATAGAGACTTTTGGCTCTAAGAATTTGATGACTCCTTTCCAGTGAAAACTCCTTAAAATGAAAGGCTCTGTAAAAATCAACACATTTTGGCAAGAATTCCACATTTTGTAGGAAAAAATCACTTCCATCTTCTAGATAGTTCTCCATTTAAGGGCTGAGCTCCTTCGACGCCGTTCTGGTATTTCTACAGCTATATATGGTGTCTCTTTGGTGCTTGCTTGTGATATCCTCAGAGCTGAGTAAAGGTCAGGCCAGGAAGCCTTTGATTGTAAATCTCCCCAGGCCACCTTGATGCCCTTCCTGAATGCAGTGAATGGGGGAGGAAAGCAAGGTTTCTGTTGTGCAAGCTGCGGGAGCTAACTGCTACAGGTACGGCAGAGGCACGGTTGTCCCACGTTTACAAGAAGAGGATATATATTAATCATGAAGTTGCACTAATCATAAGTATGTATACCTGATGACCAAATGGCCAAAAAAAATGTTTCCTCGCCTTGTCTGAAGAGAGTCCCTTTCCTTTGGATTCTTCATCACCAGGGCGGATTACAACCAAACCTACAGTTTTTATAGACTTTCTTTAGGTGACTCACAAACGTTTCACAATTTTATTTATCTTTTACTGTGTTCTTAGCCATTTCTCTCTGGAAGGCTGACTTCCTCAAGGACTCTCCTTACCTTGAAGTATAGAGCTTGTCAAAAACAAAGGGAAGTAAAATTAGGAAAGGAAGTTTAATGATGTTTTTCTTTTTGCTGGAATATAAACTGAAAGTTTTAGTCTGTTTTCATTGTTTATTCCTTTTCATTTCTTAAAAAAAGAATGTTTTAATGGCTGGTTTTCTGTTATACAGACTGGTCTCACAGTGCAATCTTTAGGCAATTAAAAAAAAAGTACATTTTTTAAATTTTGAAAGCAGAAAAACATCAAAACCAATTATTTTTTTTTTTTTTTTCCCCAAACGATTTTTCATTTAAAATGTCACTGCTGGAAGAAGGGCTGTTTTTCTTGAAAGCTTCTGAGCCGTTCAAATGTAAAAGCTCGCTCTTGAATGCCCTGCACAGAAACTACGGTACTGCAGTGCTCAGGACATACTTACTGGTATCTGATACTGATGACGGTCTGCTACTGCCTTCTATTATAGAATTAGTCTTTTTCTCTCAAGCCATGGTAGATTAAACTTTTAGCTCTGTAGTTTCTCAGTCACGTCTCTGCTGTTGGTAATACGGCCGGCAATCATTTAGCTGGATGCTTGCCTTGACTGGGAGAGAGAGACTTTGCCGGTGAAAATTCACTTCTACTTCGCTGGAAGTGAATGGGGTTGGACTAAGTCACATAGTATTTGCATTCAAAATGAAACTTAATTTTTGGGGGTGAAACACAATGTTGTATAACTGAAACTTGTTTCATGTGAAATCAGATCATGGTGACGTGCGTGTTTGTTTGCTTATCTTTTACCTTAGGTTGGACAGATTTACTTCCTACAAGAGATCATCTGAGGATGGGGACATTAGCAAGTCACTGAGCTTGAAAAGAGGTGGTGACTCAATCGCTACCGTAACACTTTGACAGTTTGAAGAAGCTTGTGGGAGCAGTGTAGTTCAGTAAAATTCACTTCCTGCCAGTGCAGTTACTGTCACTGTTTGTTCATTACCAAGTAAGCAACCCAAACAGGCAGTGTCAAAAGTTCAGGTAGTGAGGGGCTCAACAGGGAATAGCAGGTTTGTGGGAAAGGGGTAAGGGGAGACAAAGGTGCAGCAGGCCTCCAGGATTAAGCCAAATACACTAATTTCATAAGTAAGGGAAGGAGAGTTTCCTCTGGTTCCACTAGATCAAACTTATCAACCGCCTGCCGTTGCCATGTGGCCTAGGAATAAAATCATCTACAGCGTAGTCGACCCCTTTCCTCACTCATTACTTGCCTTTACAACTCAGAAAGCTGCTGCCTTCCTCTCCTGCCCTCACTGCTCCTTCATAATCCTCTGAAATATTTCCCATCGTGTTTCTCCTACCATTGTTCTCAGATGGCTTGGTACGTGCGCTCTCTCCTGTTCCCTGCTCTCTCTGTGCCGCTCTTACCGCCTCATTGCCGGGGTGGAACAAGGTGCTGGTACCCAGAAGTGCCACAGGAAATGGAGAACGTGCATGCAGTGATTGGGAAGCATGCTTGTCTCCAGAGTGTTCACTCCTTAAATTGGTACGGCAAAGAAAGCATGTTGCATTGCACATAGGGGACCTCACCCGTGTGATGTCTGAAATAGTGCCGGAAATAAAAATCCGCTGAGCCCTTAATGATTCTTGCAGTGCAAAAGCTTGGAGGTTTCTCTTATAACTCCTGGATGGCTTTGACCATCTCTGTCATAGGACATATACTTCCCTCAAACTTACATAAATGTTCTTTTTTAAAAATTATTCTGATTTAGTGACTGACAAAGTGGAGAGACTCATGGCCCCATCTTTTCTGAGAAAAAGTGGGATTTTGGAGGTTATTTCCTTTCTGAACTTCTTACCTGAAAGCAGAAATCCTGTTAAAATGTATTAAAACACAGTTGAATGCATCTTCCTGTTACCTTGTCAGTGATACACAGAGAGATGGGGGGTTTTGTGCTTTGAATAATCAAAAGGCTAACTAAACAAGGAAGCTGCCTTCCACTGAAGCGATGGGTGAGTCAAACGGTAGTCTGCATGATGGGCTGACCTGTTCTTTCATGTCTCTGTAGAATATTTTACATTGGGCTCTTCAGAAATTTTCTGGAATTACTCAATATGCTTTTTTTCCCCGCCTCCTGCTTCTGCCACAGTGCTTGATAGGTTAGGACTAGCTTTCGGGGTTACGTAGGCGAGACATATATAAACATGCATGCACGTAAATACACACAGAGGTAGAGATAATGTATGTACTATTTATAAGCAGCAGGTGGAACAATTCACTTTCCACTTCACAATTCCACTGCCAGTGGAACAATTATCCTTCACTGTGAGGACACACCTGGAGAAGGTAGGACATCAAATGCCAAGTGCTGTGCAGAGGGGTTTGGTGCTGGCCTTCAGCACTCGCCAGCACGGCGTTAGGATTTTCTAGGGGTCTGAAAGGCGTATAACTCTGTCACCACTCGTCAGAGGTGCGGTGCTGAGATGAAGCTGTCCTCTAGGATCAAATGGGTGTATTAGTTACAGGACGCTGCTGGCCGTGCTGAACGCAGCAGCTGCTGCTGTACTTTTCTCTGGAAGTGTTGAAGGGAAAGGCAAAAAGTTCGTATTGGCAAACAGGAGTAGAAGGGGTGTGATGTAAAGCAACTAGATGAGCCGCGTCAGCTGCCCTGTATGTCACAGCTCCAGAGCTTCTGCCTGCCAAACGGTTGGGAACACAGGCTGGTGTTTTAGCTAATCCAGATTTTGTGCACCCTTCTTGTCTCAGTTTTGCTGTTTGGGGGCGGTTTAGCTGGTACTCGATCACAAAGTATTCTGCAGAGGTCAAAAGTTTCATCTGACTTTAACGGGTGTCGTGGGCAATCAGAATCTCTAGTGATTAGGATGATTGTGAATAGGATGTTGTAGCCTTAAGTGCTGAAGGATAGATCTTGAGTAAATGGGATTTTCATATTTCCACTGATTTTGATGTGGCTTGGACAATTTACACAGGAAAGAATATTTATTTTAAATTCTCACCCAGAGTCTTTAAAAGTGTATCTTTGCTCAGGGATGTATTGTTTGAAATTGTGAAAGCCATCCAGGCATTTTTGCTACGAAATTTTTAAGATCATTGGGAGGCTCTGGGGCAGGTTCACTGCTCGGCCTTGAAAATCTGAGCACCAGAAGGTGTTTGTCAACTTTTGGACCAATAATCTAAGCACAGGAAATTCAGAGCCAGGTCCTCCACCTGTCTGTACATTCATTCATTTTGTGAGAAAACACAGTTCAGTGCTGCTTTTCAGGATATTTCTGTTTGTTAAAAAGGCCACAGGAAGAGTGGGAGTTAGCTTTGAGTTGTTATTTCTGAAATACACCACTATGTTTAACCAAAGACTTGAGGTTGTACCTGCAACTGCTGTTTCTGTACTGTGTGCTTAGAGACTAATAAAGATTAACAAAGCCTTATACAGTCACATTTCCATTTTGACTAGTGACTGCTGATTTCTGTAACTAATGTTCTGCTGTATTATGAGAATGGTTGTAAAAGATGTCCCTGCATCGTTTGTTCTCCTCACCCTAAAATTTATTATTTTGCATGCAAACATTTGCTCTGTTCTACACAATCAGGAGCAGCTCCTCAGCCCAGATACAGATTATATTTGTTAAATCAAAGGAGCTGGGCTGAGCTCTGTCATCTCCAGGTTTAGCCCTCGAATTGCCCACTGCCCCAATGTTGCCTGAGACAAATCCTCTTGTAGAGAGAATAAGAAGCAATCAGAGAATTCTTTCATGGTTCAGTTACTTTTACTAAAAGTGAAAGATTTTCTGTGGATTCTTCAGATTTTCATCTTAAGACTTAGGGATAAGGCATCTTCATGGCATCTGAGATGCTGAGAAAGATGAGGGAAGGTCATAGGATGCTAATGTAGTGGAAGGACTCAAATCAGATGCAAATGTAATAACTAGGGGAATGTGCAAGAAAATAGAATGAAATCCATCCAACCTGCTGGTTCTCGGTTAAGCTTTTAACCTCTGTCTGCTACGCTTGGCTGCTTTCCTTAGAAATGATAATTGCTGGAAGGGACATGCACGTACTCTGCTCCACCCGTGCCAGAGGAGACGCTGGGACACTCCAATTCAGCCCGGTTCAGGAACATGGCTGAGTGGAGTCCGAGTGATTTCCAGGTGTACTTTGGCTAGTCATATACAAGTGTGCCTGGCCGCTGCTCATACAGCTGCCTGCAGCCAGACAGCAGGCAGAACGCTAAAACACGAGGTGGAACACCTTGTAGCTATCTAAGCAGTGACTGTTCATGACGCATAAAATGCTTCATTGCCTCTTTTGTTCAAAGATTTCCAGATAATTCAGAAAAAAACTTTAAAAGAACACACCTACAGGCACGTTCAGCTGGGAGCTTTTTGAAATGTATAAAGTAGCTGCATTGTTGACTCTCAACACATACTGTTACAGTCGGGGCTGCTGGCTCAGTTTCTTAAAAATAAAGTTTCTTAAAAATATTCAGGTGATTTAAACTTCTATTTTTTGAAAGCATTATTTTTTTTTTTTTTTTCATACTATCTCTGGGCTTCAAGGCCTAGCTATGAAGTTTAGTTCTTTTTCAAATAAATGCCAGACTCAAATGAGAACTGGTAAAGGACTACAGTGATTTTATCAAGCATTGTGGATGCTCTGCACAGCCAAAAATCAAGTCTCAAGTATTTGCTCTTAAGGGTAGCTCAAAGTATGTCAATTGCTCACCACTTTTTTCTTTTTTATTTTCTTTTTTTTTTTTTTTTTTTTTCCTGGGGAGCAGCAAAATGAGAAATTCTTCTTCATACATGTTTTGTCTGTCTACACGAAGCGCAACCAGTCTGCAGGCTATTTTTTTCCTCTCAAATCTATCTTGCTGTCTCACTGTCTGTTGCTCATGCTGTTGTAGCCATGAAGGTCAATGGCTGTAAAAAGGCAAGGTTTGGATGGAGCGATCGTATTTTTCATCTGGAGAAAAAATAGGCAAGTTGTTAGGCACTTGAATCCCTTTTCAGGTCTGAAATGTCTACTGTACAATAGAAAATAGAATTTTTGTTTCCAGAATTATATTTTGAAGATTTTATTTTAGTTGCCCTTGAGGATCAAGCCTTGTGGATCAGTTGTAGAGTGTTTTATAACAAATGCGGACTCTGTGTGGGAGGATGGTGCAATCTGCAGTTATTTGGTTTCTCACAGGGAACACTGGTGACCTTCAGCTTCCATGGGAGTAGCAATCCACTGGTTCCTCACTGAGACCAGTTTCCTAGGGTGCCTGGGGCAGTGGTTTTGAGTCTCAGAAAGCCTTCTCTGTGGGAAAACCTTCCAAATACTGTATGGTTATGGCATGTGAACCATTTATTGAACTTTGTAGCCTGATTCATTTTTTCAGTCCACACTGTCATGAGAAGGCTATGATCACCGTGTTGCCACTGATGGGTGTGATTTGCCTGCTGAGATTTTAATCCTGATTTCTCCCAGGACCCCACCACTTGCAGCAAAAGGTGGTGGCTGCTAATGTTTAGCATGGCTGCTAATATTAAGAAAGGGCTATGAAATCACTTTTAGCAGTTTTCAGTGGGGGGATGAGAAACGTCTGTCTTGAATGTTACATGAAAAAAAAAAATCTCAGCATGCAATTTTATGTGTGAATCTGTGGTGATCAGCGAGATAGAATGTGACCTCCTGGGGGAGACTGTATCATTCTCCAAAAGGAGGCAAAAAGGGCAAAATAACCACTGGGGGGTTGTGAGTAATGGCTTTGTAACGCCTAACATATCCCATTTTTCTGTTAGCCTTTGGTTTGCCTTGCTATTTTATTGAGGGGGAGGGAAAAGTCCACATGCCAGAATGAGATTGAATAAAGACTGACATTCATGTTGCAACAAGTTGAAAATAGCCTGGAGAGCCTAAATAGTCTGGAGGGAGACTGAGACTAGCCGTGTCTATGGCTTTAAAACCCCAGTAAAAGTCAATGAGGTCACTCGTTTTGATTTCCCTCAGAACTATGGCGAATGTAAAGCCTTGGAAATGCAGTGATAGGTGCTAGATTAGAAGTGGCTAGGACTCCCACTTCTCCTGGGAGTGCCACCCACCCCCACTCCTCGCTAGCTAAAGAGAACATTTTAAAAGCCATGATTAAATTCACTTTTTACACTTATTTTAATGATTAGGAATTCTTGTGGAGAAGAAACACCTCATCTCAAGAAACAAGGAGTTTCCAGCAGGACTGTGCAGGGTGAGATCCCTGCAAAATCCTCTGCGGAAAAAATATCCAGGTGTTACTGTGGACATCGCCATGCCTTTTCTGCGGTGCTTAAAAAAAAGGAAGTCACCCGTGCCTTTAGGCAGGAGTATCTTTCAAAAACACACCCCACCGATTCAGCAGAACTACCAGGCCTTGCTGGAGACATGCTTGAAGAACAAATGCCTGTTCACAGATGACAACTTCCCCGCTCACATCAGCTCCATTGGAACGGGAGCACTGCTAAAGAAACTACCCCGAAATTTACAGTGGAAGAGGCCACATGTAAGTGACTTGCAGTGAATAATCTCATGTAAGAGGACGATTGCAGCTGATAGCCAGCAAATGGTTTTAGCATTGAGCAGACAACTCTGAGACTTTAATTTAAGGGTGCCTTAATGCCTCCAGGGATTACACTTAGTGTATCAGCTGCCATTTTGGAAGCTGGTGTGCATGGAGATTCATAACTGCCTTTGAAGCATTTGTTGCCCCAAATCATAACCAGCCTCGTTCGGTTTATATCCAGTAGCACTTAGAGCAGGCGAAGGGAGGAGGGGAAGCTGGTGTCCTTGGAGCTCACAGCTCTGATGATTCCACTGTGATTCCATGATGACAGTTCTCTTGGCGATGTTCCCTCTCCCTAAAATTCAAGATCTTGATCTTTTAGAAGATTTCCGAGTTTCTAGACAGTTCTTAGCCTTTGACCCCTCTCCCATGGATCTGTGATGCTGGAGGCTGCTCCTTTCACAGGCAGCGGCAGGTGCATTATCCTTTTGTTGTGCTGTTTTTTTTTTTTTTCCTGATTAACTGTTTAGTCTATTCTGTATTGTACTTAAAGCAGTCTTTTCCCAGCTCTCAAGGTTGAGCTTCTGCCACAATCAGTAATTGACCATCAACCAGTGAGTTGTTTTTAGTTCTGGAACATCTGTTTTCTACTCGTGCCCATGTTTCCAAGGCCTTTGCTGGTATCCCACGCTTAAACTGAACATCACAACAAAAGACACCTGGTACTGAGCGCTGGTCAGAGAGCAAGTTCTCATAACAAATAGATAACAAGTCTAGGAGGCCAGGACAGGGGACTGGCACAGTTAGATAAGGCCCGTTAGCTCTGGCCTGTTACCAGCTATGGTAGTTCTGGTTTTACTGAGCCACTGAGCAATGTATTGACAATCAGATCTACCTGAAAGCAATGTATAGAATGATCTGAGAACTGCAGTAGCACCGGCTCCTTGTGTTACCGTGTTTGTAAGGGAATTCTGCCAGGTAATAGCAGATAGCATCTCCTAGCTAAGTTATTTTCTAGCTGTCATATTTTGTTAGATTTAACCAATTTCTTAGAAGGGTTGAGTTTCTGCCAAACTTATGAAAATCACTGGGAAAGTAGAGGCACCTTTGCAAAGCAAGCAGGGAATAGTCCTGGTTCTCGGAGTTTTATACGCAATTTGGTCTCGCAGATGGTTTACGTTAAGCCAGGATCCATGGGCAGAGGAGGAGTGCAGTCCTCAGGGGCCTGAGCTGGGTTGTGTCGGGCACCGCGGCTGAGGAAGCTATATCAGCATAGAGGTATTTGGGAGGGAAAGGTCATCGTGAGTCCTGGCCTCTACAAAGCCCTTCAGGTGTCCCTTGACCTCAGAGATATCAGAATGGGCTTGAAACCTCCTCTCTCTCTCAGTCTACCATTCTGCTGCTCTAAAACTGCCTCATGCAGAAGTCTGCCATTTGCTCTGAATGCCAAACTTTGCCCAGCAAAGGCTCTCTGAGAACGGATGCTGTGCATCCTTCGGTCCCCGTGCTGCAGAGGAAACGCTGAGATTCTGCCATTCAGCCTGCAGGCTTGTAGCGTGCTGCATCTATGACTGATGGCCTGCAGACTGAACACCCAAATTCACCAAGGATAGGAGTTGGTGCCTAATTACTGTGACTGCCTTCTGAGGGTTTGCTGTTTCTCTGCTACTGCCTGAAGGGGAAGCCAACAGTGTAAAAATTAGCATGAGCAATTTGTGGGTCATTAGAGTGAAACGTAAGTTTGACACTTAGGTTATTAATTTGACCCCAGAGGCACTTGTGAGAGGAAAAAAATAACAACGTAATTTCTCTCTGAACAATTATTCACAGACCCACTCTTGTCACAGCAACAGGAACTTCTGTAGCAGTCATCAGTTAGTCTGTAGCTCAACTGTCAGTCAAATCGTGGAGACGTCAGCCAGGTTAGCTGAAAGTTTGAACAGTTATGCTCTGCCATTGTAGCTTCCTTTGGCTGAAACCTGTCAGCAATTACAGAGGTCTGAAGGGTTGTCTTCTCGGCGAGGTGTTCATGGAGACACATGGCGATGCATCTGAGCACCAGTGGCTTATGTCAGAGACCAAATTCAACGTAGACTGAGCACAGCTGTGTGCCCAGACTCGTGTCAGGGTAGCCAGAGCACATGACTTATATCACCCTAGACTTATATCTGAACCAGAACAGCGTATGCTGGGACAAAGGGTCCCTAAGTATTTTGAAAGCTTTGAACAGGTGGAGGGAGTGTTTTGTGTCACCTATCCATGGGGTTTTTACATCCTAGACTAGGAACTCACTGAATTTCCCATCTTCTGAGATTGCAGCTCTCCAGGCAGGAAGTCCTTGACTTCAATCTAAACCGGCTTGTGTTAGTGACCTGACTCCCTCTTTTTGGTTGTGTGCTTCCCAGGCTTTGCACAGAAGTCCAGTATTTTATACTGCAAACAGAAAGCAACTTGATCTCTGCCAAGGATTGGTGGGTAAGGAAGCTCCTTTGTCTAAATATCTAAGTATTCTTACATACCAGATAACATTTTGTGTGGAATCTTGACTGTGTAAAACTTGGCATAGAAATAGAAGGGGCACATATCCTTATCTCTTCACTCAGCCTCATGTGGATGAAGCAATCATTAAGACGGGATAGGCTCAGAAAAAACCTGGCAGGCTTCAAGGTGGGATTTGAGGGGTGAGAGGTGTCTCCACAGGCTGAAATCGCTGCTCTCTGTGTTGCTTCCGTGCATGCTAGTACTGCCATAGGAAGTGATCCTGTGCTCTTGCTGGTCTGTAATGTTGCTGCTTGACAATTGAACAGAGATCACAGAAGCAGGAAAATCTGAGACTTTTACTGGCTTTGTATCTAAGGCTTAGTGTGAGTCCATTCTCTTCCTGCTTTTCAGTTAGAAAAATCATTTTTGTGCACGTGTTACCTAAAGTAAAAGGATATATTGTCATCTGCAAGACTGGTAGGGTCAGGACTAAGTTAATTTTTAAGTGCTTTAAGCCCTTAAACACAAAGTCTGATAAGAATGGTCTTGCATGTGTGATCCATGGGAAATTATTTTACTCTTCTGAAAAGGTAGTATTTTCAAAGGAAAAGGGAAAAGTTTTTTTTTCTTAATAGTGTGCCTTTACAGACAACATAAAAAATCTACACAATGTCAATAAAAAACCCAGAATGTTTCTGTTGAGAGCTATTTCTTGCTAAATTTTTGATTTAACCAGTGTCTAAATAAGAAGATCATGAGAGAACAATTATAAACCAATCATGGTTTGGTTAAATAAAGCACAAGTCTGGATCATCTCATTTTCTGTGTATTTTGTTATAATTTTAAAGACATCAGCACAACAGCTCTTCTGCTAGGATCTTGGTGGTGTTCCTGAACTTGGCTGACAACTCTGGCTTTTCAGCCAACTGCATGTGTCCGTTTGTCTTGGCGCAGAGAACTGCTGGTTCCTGGCGGCCCTGGAAGCCCTGACGTTCCACCAGGACATCTTGGCTGCAGTCGTGCCACAAAACCAGAGCTTTGAGAGGAAATATGCCGGCATTTTTCACTTTCGGGTACATCTGCTCCCCCAGAGTGCAGGAGGTCTTCAGAAATCCTCTGTCACATTTTGTGTCACACCCTTAGATACTTTGTATGTGGTTCCCCGTGGCCAGGGGCAAGTGGCCAGAGGGCATCCCAGCCTGGAGGGTAGCCCATCACCCCTCCCGTGAAGCAGTGCTGGCAGCAGATCAACTGCAAGCCAGTTTGAGGATGTACCTCCACTTGGCCCGTCTCTCCAGCTGTGCCCTACCCATATTTTAATTCAGACAAAAGTCTTTCTCCATAGTGGCAACAGTCAGCAGGGCTTGAGCACATCTGCTCCATCCTTCTTCCCTGTTGCCCAGCTCTTTTTGCAGCTCCGCTACCCTGCACTTAGGACTCCTTCCCCAGAAGCCTAGCTGTGCCTAATTTCCCTGCTTAATCCTTTTATACCTGATACAGGCGTGGTTTTCTCCTGGGGCAGGGTGGGGCTGAGGAGTGGGCTCTGTGGGCGAGTCGGCACATCCCACTGACCCAAAGCAGCACCCCCCCAAAGCGAGCTCATCCTGTACCCACAGCTAAGTTCTCTTGCCTTTCCTGTGGCTGCAAGGGGAGGTCCCTTCCAAGGGAAACATGGGCTCATTCCTTTCCCCTGACAGTTCTGGCACTTTGGTGAATGGCTTGACGTGGTGGTTGATGATCGCCTGCCGGTGAACGAGGCCGGGGAGCTGGTCTTTGTTTCCTCAGTCTCTAAGAACGTGTTCTGGGGAGCCCTCCTGGAGAAGGCATATGCTAAGTAAGTGACTCATTCCAAGTTATGCAAATAGTCTCTCTAAAATCTGTTGGTTGATGCCTACACAGTTTGTTCTTGTTTATAAATGCATCTCCAAAGCCTTGCCACATTTGGAGTGTAGTAAATGGTTCTCATCCTTCTATTATTAGACAGTAAATGCTGCCATTTCAGTAGCTGTCATCAATCTACGCACTTGAATTTAAATCCAAGGGTTTAGGAGTAGGCATGAAAACAGACCTGTCCTGGAGGGTTGTCCTCTGAGTGTTATCACTGTTTGGAGTGTATTGGCTAGGATGATGCCTTCCTTGTCAATACTGCAGAGGAGCAAAGGCCACAGATAGGGATTTTCAAAGGTGAATGACTTCCGATGCCTCCTTTGATGTATTATCAGTTTGAGAAACCTCCAGGGAGTTTTGTTTTGGGGATTTGCTGAAGCATTGTACTTTAGTGTTAGTAGGAGTTCCTGCTTTGGGGTGCCCCAGAGCTGAGGCATGCAACAAGTCACATGGCAGAGTGAGACTACTGGTTTCGCTCTGAGGTGTTTTGTCTAGAGTGGTTTATCGGGACTAAGAAGAAAGCAACAAGACATAACTGGTGGAATTTGTTAATCTTGGGCTGAAACAATCTCTGCAGAGTGGGGAAAAAAATCTTAGTTAACATGGAAAGAAAGATCACAGCAAAGGAGAGGAAGTTCAGTTGTTTTCATTTGGTGTTAACATTAGAACAACACCACCAACAAAAAAAAACGGAGAAAGTTGTACTGCAATGGTAAAGAAAATCAGATTGGATACTGAGCTCTCAAGACAGTGTGCCTCTCCGGGCACTCTGTCTTAGACACAGCACAGTGTCTGGTGATAAATTTGGGCAACACTCGCCAAAGCAGAGTTATCAAAGAAGTAGTGGTGGGCATGTTCTTGCTACTGTGCGGTGAGGGATGACGGTGAGCGAAGAGTCCCTTTCAGACTATGGCTAATATTGCAGTCAATTGGCTAGATTCCTCTCTTCTGAAATGCCAAAGATTCTCCTAAATTTAAACATGAGTTACAGTCTTCCTTTTGGTTTTGCAAACCTTTATTGTATGTTTTCATTACCATGCTGTTCTCAACTTATCATCTGTGACTATAACCCCAAGAATATATTGATGTCTTTTTTGCTAGACTCTATGGCTCCTATGAAGATCTGCAGATTGGGCAAGTTTCAGAAGCCTTGGTGGATTTTACAGGTGGTGTTAATATAAGGATCAAGCTTGCAGCAGCTCCTCCTGATCTGTGGGATATCCTGACAAGAGCAACCTACAGCAGATCTCTTATGGGCTGTCAGACACCTTTAGGGGTGAGACTTGGAGTGACATCAAATGGCTTCACAGCAAAAAAAAAAAACCCTTTCCAGACCTGTTTCCCTCTGCTCAGCTTGTTATTGTGCCTAAAAAAGTATCAAAGCTGCCATATGTGACTTTCTGTAGATATCACATTCTTAATGTTAAACTTCGCACACGGATTGTTTCCCTGCTGCTCTCAGCTCCTTGTTATTACATGTAGTAACTGGTTTATCTATTGCAAAACCTCTGTTAAATAAGGACCTACTGCATTTTCGCAGTTTTGTTAAATAAATTTTCTGTTTTTACAGATGGTGCAGTGAGGCACAGAGACTCATGGAATAAGCTTATAGAGGTGTGCAGTGCAGAAAATGAATTAAAATCTTGGCTTCCAGGCTTTACACTAACACTTGAGCTGCTGGGAAACCCTGCTATTCTGCAGATCAAAACCTAACCTCCTGGGCCTTTAAAAAGTGAGATGGTCTCTAGCCAAAGATCTACAATTTAGGATGGGACCTTCCTAATCAAGCTCTCAATTCCAAACATGCTGCAAAATGTGGCTGTTAGGAGCTCAGACTTATTTTTTTTTTCAGTTCAAACTATTGTCCATTTGCTTTGAGAGTCATTGCTTACACAGGTACAGGTCACTGGTATTGGTATGAGTGCTCTGTGTAAGTAAGGAGAGAAGAAAAGGGTTTATTTTCCTTCTGTTTCTCTTCCCTGTATACAGGCAACAAAGGTACTGAAGAACGGCCTTGTCACTGGCCATGCCTACACAGTAACTGGTATTAGAAAGGTAAGACTAGCCCTAATGTCCCGGATCCAGGCTCGTTATGTGTCAGCAGTTTTTATTGTGGTCATAGGTTCAGCCCTTAATCAGGGCAACTACAGTATCTCCTCCCCCAGTGCCCTTCTCTCAAGTCTAAGGCTAAAAGAGTAAAGATTCACTCTCAAGTGTGTCCACCTTGAGTATCCTGACCTTGACTTAAAGAACAGAATATCTCTAAGGGTGGGAATGATTCGTAGGGCTCTGCTGAGAGCATCACCTACAAATGCATCTTAGCTGTTAAGGATGAAGAGACTGGGAGGATGGGCTGAAACCTGCTTGGGGTAAAAAGCCTTCCTCTGAAGTCAGAGGAGAGGCTGTAGAGTAGCAAAGATAATTGAATACAAGGGCCAAAACATGAAAAAATGCAGATGGAAATGTGAGTTAAGGCTAAAGTAAGGGAACCGAACTGGGCTCCTGTGCAGAGACTACCAGGTAGGCCCCACTGATCTGCAGAAATATCACTGGGAGTCCCCTAAAGATATTTGTCTAGAGGTAAGAGACTGTAAAATAGTAAGTCCCAAAGAGTGGGAGAAAGCTCGAGCCTTTTCTCCTCCTGGATTGATGCCTGTCTTGTCTAGCCTCAAAAGGAGGTTGACAAGGACAGCAACGGACTTTGTGGGGCATTGGACTTGTGATATAGGTGTGAGGGAAAGCATGTTCAGTGTCTGCAAGAGACACTAGGAAAGCTGGAGGAGATGCTGTGAGCTGGGTGGTGCATGCCCGTGTCTCCCACACACAGCAGGAGGGTTTTAGGTATGCACTTCATCAGCAATGTGTCTGTCCGTCTCCTCTGATGGGGTGGAGGGCTGGGCAGGAGTGAGGGACTGACTGAACATGTGGAGCCGATGTGAGGTCAGCTGTTCTGCTGTACGCTGCCAACAAAGCCCCCGGTCGCCCTGGCTCCCTCTTCTCCTACCATGGCATCCCGGTTCAGGAGGCACTAATCCATGTGGTCACCCCGGGGCTGCATTGTGCTGTGCTGTTGCACTGGGGTAGGACTTAGCTTTCACAGTAGTACAGTCCTGCCCCTACGTAAGCACAAAATGAACAGATGTTGGAAAGGAGAAGGAATTGGTCGAGCTTCCAAACCTCTTCTGTGGGGTCTCTGTTTTCAATTATAGAAGGTAAGATAAAGCATCTTAATCTCTTTGTGCCTGCATTCGGAGTTACATATTCATAGATTTTTATCATCATACTTGCTGGCATCTATGAGAACAAAGAAAATCTGTGTTAATATATGAAATGATACAGTGATATAAACCACATGAGAACTGCTGAGAACTCGGTGACCACAATGTTACTGTTTTTTGCAGGTGACTTGTCAATATGGACCAGAAAACCTAGTGAGACTGAGAAATCCGTGGGGAAAAACTGAATGGAAAGGAGACTGGAGTGACAGGTGAGTTTTAAAAAAAGAAGGTCTGATGCTGAGTGGGAGGAAAGGTTTCTTGGAGGAAAGATGCTGCCATCTTCAGGCATGAATTAGTGCTGAGAGCGGCATTAAATTAGGTTGCTTGCACAGACCTTCTGATTTCAAAGCAATGACTAAATAGATTTATATTCCTCCAGCGGTTAGTGCTCATGTGGTTGGGCTCACTTCACACATGATGCTTCAACAAGCTCAGTTCTGCTTTTCCATTCACTGAATGCCAGAGGAAACATAATATGAACATCAGACGTTGACCATATTGCTGTGATCTGAATGGCATGCAAAGTGACAGACAGCTGTGCAGAAGGCTCTAAACAAACAACGTGTTTCAGCCCTTTATCACAGGAGGGACCATGCAAAGTCCTCCACAAGCTGCGAACTGTTGGAGTTGGGAGGCTGCGAGGGAGTCCTCCATCCTCTCTGGGGAAATACAATCGGGTGTGAGAGCAGAGGAAGCAACTAGTGAGGCAAATGGGCCCTATACTTGCATCTGCCTGAATTTTTTGATTGCGATCCATGAAAGACAGTGGTTTGCATTCTAGACCACAGGCAACTGTAGACTTGTGTCCTGTTCCTCTTTGAAGCAGAGCATGTTCTTTCCTTCCAAGCTTTCCTTCATTCCCTGCACAGACTCTGTTTTCATGAGGCTTGGGGGTAGGGAGGAGGGAAGAGCACAGGGAGGTGGTGGGAAAGTGAGTGACTTTCACCTTGTCTGCAGAGCAGCAACTTCTCTGATGTGTGTCTGTCACATAATGACAACATACCAGCTGTTCCTGTTGAAGAGCATAATGAGAAACATACTGCAGGCCTGCCTTTTAAATGACTCCCAGCTGCCTCTTGTGCTGTCCTAGTCATTCATTCATTATGCCAAACACTCTTCCTATTATGGCTCCTTTGACAGAAAATTAACTAACAAAACAAGTCTAGATATTTATATTTTAAGTATTTGGAAGCTGCATGTGCAAGTGAATGGGCTGGCTGACGGAAATGGAGCATTTCTGGCTTCTGCTGGAGAAAACTGGAGCCATTTGGCTACATCTCATGGGACCTGGAGTGCTTGTGGAAAGTCTCCCACAGCTGAAGGCATAGGGGGCCTGTGTCTAGTGGGGTGGAGATATGTGGGGACAGGGATTTGGCCTCTCTTTATAGAGGAAGACTCTGTCCTCTTCTTGAATTTTGAGGCCGTATTGGGTTAGTCACCTCATGGTTTTGCCCTCAGCTCTTACAAATGGGAGCTGCTGAGCCCAAAGGAGAAGATTTTGCTGAGGAAAAAGAAAGAAGATGGAGAATTCTGGTAATGGCATCATTCCACACACACCCTCCCCTCCCC
>KL275657.1:0-25308 GCA_000699545.1 Podiceps cristatus
AGAGAGGGGGCAATGGCTGACACTCAGTTATACCGGACATGACGCCTATGGTACGGAACACTCTCTTTGGCCAGTTTGGGTCAACCATTCTGTCCGTGCCCTCCCAGGTTTTTGCACCTGCCCATCAGCAAAACCTGGAAATGTCCTTGGTCGTGCAGCAGCAACCAACACCAGCAGCTGCTGTCACCGTTCTGCACGTACCAAATCCAAAACACAGGAGCTGCTGAAAACAAAACTAGCTCCGTCCCGGCTGAAACCAAGACAGTGCCCAAGAACCAGATTGATGTGCGAGAGAACGGGATGTTAGACAAAACACTTGTGCATGCACCAAAACCATCACACACAAGTTAGTTAGAGTAAGAAGAAAACTTTAACTTTGTTAACATTTTCCTCAGATTAGCCTCAAGTATTTTTATAAACATGTATACACTTGACAAGAATTTGGTGCTTTTCCTAACAGAAAAGCATCTTAATTACCCTTACAGAGATGCATCATTGTATAAATTGTAAGAGATTAAAGGGACATGGAAAATGTTCCCGTTGAAACCTGCTCTGCGTTTTGTTGTAACTTTCTGTAGCTATGCATCCTGGCAAGTGTTCAGAACATTTCTGTGACCTTTTTGCTCCATGGAAGTATTTCAGATATGAACATATAAAGATAATATCTCTTGTAATACCCTACAACAACATAAATTATTGTAGACCTAATAATCAAGTTACCTAGTAAGCTGGCACCCAACGTGATGGGGACAGTGAGCCTCTAACAGTTGAACACCTGCAAGGCATTTCAATTGTGTTGTGTTTTATGGCATCTTGGTTTAGATGAAGCTGTGTCCCTTTTGCAGTTTGTCCCTAACTGTGCAGGACTGAGCAAGTTCTGGTGATCAAGGCACAAGGCTGGGAGCTGTGATCTGCCTCTAAGACTGGCACTGTGCAGTGATGAGCAAGGTGTTTAGTTTTTTCTGTGCTGTTATTTCCTTCCCTCTAACTGCGAAATAATCTCCATTGCTTGCAGAACATTCTGAGAATGCAGCTATGTTAACATTGGCTGGCTCAGATCCCTTTGTAGGAAAACACTTGGAAAGGCTATACAGAAGTTTTAGAAGACTGCAGCTGGTATGGCTCTGTATTGGTCTCTTGGCACAGACCCTGATCTGACTGAGGAGGAAGGGCCTGTACAGCAGGAGCTGTGTTAGGAGCCATGGAAGCTGATCGGCTCCCCTGGGTAGTGCTAACGGGTGGAAGAAACACTCTTGCCCTTTCCTTATAAAAATCCACAGCTGATGCCCCCCTTGAGCCTTGCATGTATTGACAATTATTGTGATAGTGTGGGTGGTCAGCTTCAAAATCATTGCTTTTGTGTCTAGGATTTGCTATTATATCTTTGATGCTTTATAGCACAGCAGCATTGCCTGTTAAAAATAGTTTCAGCCTTCAGCACATGCAACTGCAAAAAGGCCTGTTCTTTCTGTGGCAGTAGAGAAGTGCTAGCAGGCTGCTCTGGGAGGGCAGCACTATTCACATGCAAATACGCTTTGTCTTACCAAACTGGTACACTGGAACTCATCACCGAAGTAGGTGTAGCAAAAAATTTTGGTATCCCCTGTGTTACATCAGAAGAAATTCAAAAACTGTATATGTAGAAGTAATGGTACTATCAAGCAGTGTGAATTCAGTGGATAATACACTGAGGAGGAATACCTAATGACTGATGTCTAAATACGGGGCCTGAGAAAAAGTCAATATTAAATCACTCATAACACAGAATTCCTAGCTGCAATGTACCTGCGCTGGAGCACAGCTCTTCATTTTGATGAGTACGAATAAGTAGATAGCAGAAATGGACGGGTGTCTTCTCTCCAAGAACAGAAAGAAGATCTCAGGATCTGATATGGCTGCAAGGAGGCTGCTTTGGTACCACAGAAATCAATAGCAAAATTCACACGGGCTTCAGAGAGAGGGTCTCTGCATGGGAATGAGCATTTGCCCTCCCCTCCTGTAACTCAGAAGTTCTTTCTCTTGGCAATTGTTGAGTGTAGTTGTGTAATTGACAGTGTGATGGTGAATGAAACTGTAGTAGGAGGACAAATAGTAGCAAGGAGGTAGGAATGGAATGAATTCTGAGATCAAGGGTGACATTCGTATGCCAGCCTGTCAAATTAATAGCAGATACAAAAGCTAATGCAGACCACAAAAGAGTAGCTTGTGTTAAGTCATCTGAACTGCTCTGGTTTACATATGGCACCATGCAAAGTGACTTTGGAAATCATTTAATTTTCCACTGTGCACACACAGGGTCCTGAAAATAGCACGAATACTTGAGAGGATTTGCTTAAAAACCTGAAAAATTTTCCTTCTGTGAGAGCTCCTTTCATTGTTGAGGTTTAAAATAAATCACATTTCTATGCATTTTGACTTCCTTGGGCATTATGGGAGATTATAAGCTACTTCATGTGCAGGGTGACATTTCAGATGTGGGTATATGGGGCCATCATATACATGTTGCAGCTATTTGCTTTATCACTTACTCCATCTGTATGTGACCCATCTCCATCAGTGAAACTTGACACGTTCGGCAAAGTTCCTGAAGGCTCCAGTTTGTCAAGATGATCTATTTCTTCTTTAAACTGTAAATATGTGGACGCTATCACTGAGCTTCTCAGCAGTAGTTGCTAATGCTATAGTCTTTGGGACTCTTTGATCCCAAAACTCTTGGTGACTCCTGCACATCTGATGGCAGCTGTAGTTTGAACAAACTAACCAAACCAAGGAGGCCAGGTGGGACTCCCTTGGGGATCAGAGAGCCTTAAGCATGAGCCCTGTAGTAGCATCCAAGAGGTGGTAGAGTCAGAGCCGGTTTAGAGGCTCTGGGATAGCTGAGAATTTCCTGAGCTAGGAAAACAGTGAGCTCAACTATTTTTGGGGTGCCCTTGAGGCATTGTAAATTACATCTAGTGGGGTGTCTGGTTCACGTTGCTGGGTAGGGCAGGGGAGGCTGGGAAAAGAGAAAAATGGCCAAAGGAGTAAAGCAGGAAGGCTCAAAGGGAAAAATGAGAGAACTTTCTCCCAAAGAGACCAAGTGCCAGAACTATGCAGTTGAAGATGACCTTTGCTTGCTGGTGAAGTACCACCAAGTATCTCCCAGCTGTGTCTGTGGCAGTGCCTGGCAGCAGGGAGAAATGTGATTATTTGAAGTGTGTGACTGTAAAGAAATGCTGAGACCCTGAAGATCATGCTGGCTCTGGAGTGTCCCCATGTGCAGCTGTCTTTTAGCAAATAAACCCACTGATCCTCTAGGTACAAGTCAGTCACAGAGCAATACCTGGAAACTGGTTAAATGTCACAGACAACATTTAAAACCAAAGTCCTCCACTGTACATATAACAGTAAATCCAACTTTTGCGATGATGTCTAGCAGTTAGTGATAAATGGTCTGTAAGCACAGAACAACACGATCACCCCTGCCGTGTGCTTTATGATCAGATTTGTCCCATTAACCCCTTGCTCTGAGGTACGGAAACCTGAGACTGGGATTTTTTTGGTGCCTCATCTCACCTGCATATCAGCAGTTTGTGTACCAGTGACCCACAGCCAGGACACCTCGATCACTCTCGAATCAGTGCTGCGTTGGGGTCACCCTTTCCTGAGGTGGGTACGGTCAGGTAAAGAACATGCTTTACCCCTTTGGGAAGCAATCACAGCTATTACCTACTTATGGAGATTTGTCCCCAAAAGCAATATTCAAATATATCTATTGCTATCATTCCAACTTCAATAAATAGACAAGGGGACATTCCTGTCTCAAATTTTACTCACCTATTACTTCTCAGCATCTGTAATATTACATACTTTGCAAATGAGTAATTTACTTGCTGCTATCTAGTACTTCCTACTAAGAATTTTTTTTCTCCATATACTGTGAGAGACATTTCTTTGATATTATTAAACTCATTGATTCTCTGCAAACTAAGAATAACTTTTATATAACTAAAAAGCTTTCTGGGACTAACAGTGAAAGATATAATTTAAAATTAAAGATTGAGATATTGATAAAAATACAGTTGAAACTAATGAGTGATAGCTGCGTGAATCAGTATGGATCCTATTTTCTTGTTTGCAGAGGTTATTTATTTAGTCCCACACTCGCAAAACAGCCCAATTATAAAAATAAACCCAAGCATAACTTTTTTTTTTTTTTTTTTTTTTTCTGAGTGCTTTAAACTGAGGAACTGCCTGAGTAATTTTCTTCTGAGTAGAAGTAATTACCCAGGTTTTTACTTGGTGGCTTTCCTTTTATTAAGGTTTAGAAACAATACTGTGTTTTGAATCCCATTATTCTTTCCATCCCTAGCATTAAACACATTAGTGAGCCAGCTAAGGAGCATAGGGTGAGCACAAAGAGGTTTGCTTTCCTTGGTGAGGAAAATCACGATTGACATTTATCAGTGGTTAATAAATTCAGTGGCTAAAGTCAATCTGCAGCAGCAGCAAGGATTGGTTTATAATGCTATTTCCTCAGTGAATGACATTATAGAATTTCCTTGTTTATTCATCTTTCTGGTTTTGAAAATTTCTAATTTATTTTGGAAGCCAGGTGGTAATGAGCTTGCAGGCAGCTTATCATGTAATTTCCAACTGGCAACAACACTGGTCTGTGATTGTATTTTTGCTTCTGATAGTGTTTGTTTGCTTTATGCTTTACCAAGCATTAAGCTAAAAATTACACTTTATGGTAATTGGGAGCCCTGCCTGTGCTCCACTGGAAGGAAGATGAGTTTCAGGGTATCTTACCTGTCAACATGCCCCTGAAAACAGATTGGACTCTCTTTGTGAAACCCTTGCAGTGGGAGATGGCAGTGGGGAAGTAGCTGTGCAGCTGCCACACGTGACTATATGATGATGACTTCCCATCAGTACAAAGCGATCATCTTTATCCTGCACAATATTTCTTTTCCCATGTCAAATGGACTTAGGAAGTGAACACCACCTTCTCTGCTCCTCTGTGCTGAGGCTGAAGGGCCCAAAGAACTGGATTTGGGCCATTAAAACCTGTCTCCTGGGGTGCAGGAACTTTCCTTCCAGGGGCCACAGGCTGATAAATCCAATCCAGCAAGGAAATTGGAGTGGCGGCACTGAGGCTGCAAACCAGGACACGTGGCCAAGGCTCCCTCAGCTCCAGGAGGTTTCCTCCCCGGCACCTGGGGTTTGCAGCCCTGTTCGCTGACAGGAGCTCATGGTCTGACCATGGCAATTTTCCCAAGAGCAATGCACTCACTATTACAGTCAGACATGGGAACAGGACGCTTCTCTGGAAATGAGTGCTTTTATATGCACCTCCAGTAGTGTTCCCAAATGGCCTGTGCTAAATGAAATGTATTGTTTTCTTGATTTAGCTTTTATCTTAAGAGCAGGGTTTTCAAATAATCATGCGTCAAAACCCATCATGTTTTGGAAAGCATTATACTCAATAAAATAAGCAGCTAAAACATCTTTTCCCTGTATTCTCACAGCAAGTATGTTTAAAATTCAGGTTGTGTTGGGGGCTAATACAGCAATGAATATCCCGAGACAGGATTGAGACTAGATTTCGCAAGTCAGAGGGATTAATTCCAATACTCACAGCAGATTTAGTCCTTTTCATGTGGCGTTCTAACGTTGCTGCTCTGAAACTATTAGCACACAGACCACAGACTCAGCATGTGTTACACAAGATAAAAACAGACATTCATTATAAACCATGATGGGTACAAAAAATATTATTTAAAAACTTAGGGGAACTATTATAACAGCTTATACCCACTTGTTTACGACCTCACAAAGAAGACCCAAGGATAACTACACAGCTCATGGAGGCTCTCCTGTTTTAGAGTTGGGGTCAGTTACTAACTCAACTTCCTTCTTCCAAAAAATTCTTTACTGTCAACAATAAATAGTCATTTTTTGTTGGACTTCTTCATATACCTGCCTTTGCTGGGGATGAGAGGTGCACGTACAGAGTTGTATCATGCTGTATGCTGGAGTGGGTACTTGTTAGCCACAGCTGATGTCCGAAGCATGAAGATGTTGCACCACAAGGGTGTTGTGTTGTTTTTTGAGCCTTAGGTGAAAGATGAGGAAAACTTTGATTTATTTGTTCTGTATATTTATAGAGATTTATTTACATGAAATTACATTGAATTACTTATAGTAAGTGGGCTATTTTCTCCTTGCCTCACTGTTCAAGGGGTATAATTTGGCTAGTGAAGACAGGAGACCTTGGGCTGTGCTGCAGTCAGTAGAGGAGGAGGATCTCCTCTGGGATACAGCTTAGCATATCTGTGCATCTATCTGATGCCTGATTGCCTTGGTCTGCTCCATTGCCAACAACATACCTGGAGACCTTTCTGATTGATTTCTACGTCTAGGTCCGGCCATTAAAGTATACATATGTAGATATATGTAGGCCATTATAGGTTGTAGGCTGCTGGTTGCTTTAGAGAGGACACTACTTGGGAGTGACTCCCTGTGTGGGTATACTTGCAAATATGGAGGTGCAGGGGCTTGCAGTGAGCAGCTGGAACTGGGCCAGGGATTGTGCCAGGACTACAGCATCTTTTCAGCAGGTTTATGGGAATGTATGCAGTATTTTCTCCTCTATTTCCCAGTATGACAAATAATTTTGAAATAACAGCAGAGATCTTTTGGGTATAGAGTGAAGAGGAGACTAAAAAAGAAAGAACAGGTTTTTATAGAAATCTGCACCTCTGTCTAATAAAATATCCAATGTTATGAAGTAAATTCAGCCTCATTTTTAGTCCTCTTAAGGTCAGAGGATGATAATGCAAAGGAAAAACTGTTCTAGACATTTCTTCAGGCATTGCAGTTACTTCATTAGCCTTTATTTCTTCTCAGTTATATTCTCTGACAGCTTTTCATGTCTCAGGTTCTTCCTTTTTGAAATACTTTGATGTGCTCATCTGTCTGACTAACCATTTAAGGTCTTGATCTTAATTTAACATTTGTAGATACCCACAGAGAATTTTGTTAATGAAGTCTTTAAAATACTAAATGAAGTTCTAGTTTTCTTCATGAATAAAGTTTTATCCTTGCCGTTATTTTTCCTTTGGAATTATGTTCCTATTTAACATCTAGGAAATTTTTATTCCTACAAAGCAGCAAGGGGCTTTTAGGGCTGGGGATGTAATTAAATGAGGATTGTATATTTCTTTGGAGGACCTTTTGCTAAAAGAATAGGAATACGACATAACTGAAAAGGTCTTCTCAATGAAAGAAGGCTTTGATATCTCAGGGGCATGAAAGCAAGTGGCTGCTCAACCTCAGATTAGGAATGCTCCTGTAAACTGATCATAGAATGTTTGGGTTGGAAGGGACCCCCAGAGCCCACCTAGCCCAACCCCCTGCAGTGAGCAGGGACACCATTACCCAGATCAGGTCGCTCACAGCCCCGTCCAACCTGGGCTTGAAGGTTTCCAGGGATGGGGCCTCCACCCCCTCTCTGGGCAACCCCTTCCAGTGCTTCACCACCCTCATCGTAAAGAATTTCCTCCTTCTATCCAGCCTAAACCTACCCTGTTTCAGTTTAAAACCATCCCCCCTTGTCCTGTCACCATTGTTCCTACTGAAAAGATTCTCCCCCTCTTTCCTATCGGCCCCCTTTAAGCACTGACAGGCCGCAATCAGGTCTCCCCGCAGCCTTCTCTGCTCCAGGCTGAACAAGCCCAACTCTCTCAGCCTGTCCTCACAGCAGAGGGGCTCCAGCCCTCGGATCATTCTTGTAGCCTCCTCTGGACCCGCTCCAACAGCTCCATGTCCTTCTTGTGCTGAGGCCCCAGAGCAGGAGGCATCACTGCAGGGGGGTCTCAGCAGAGCAGAGCAGAGGGGCAGAATCCCCTCCCTCGACCTGCTCTCCATGCTGCTCTTGAGCCCAGTTGGCCTTCTGGGCTGCCAGCGCACATTGCCGGCTCATGTCGAGCTTTTCATCGATCAGCACCCCCAAGTCCCTCTCGGCAGGGCTGCTGTCAATCCTTTCCTCCCCCAGCCTGTATTGATACCGGGGGTTACCCCGACCCAGGTGCAGGACCTTGCACTTGGCCTTGTTGAACCTCATGCGGTTCACCCAGGCCCACCTCTCCAGCCTGTCCAGGTCTCTCTGGATGACATCCCGTCCTTCTGGTGTGTCAACCGCACCACTCAGCTTGGTGTCATCCACAAACTTGCTGAGGGTGCTCTCAATCTCACTGTCTAGGTCATTAAGGACACAGGACACTTTCCTGCATTGAAGCTGTGTTTTTCCCTATTTCAGGATTGGTGTAAGGTAATGAAATTGAACTGAGGGCTGCTCATAAATGATACTCATTAATTCTGGAGCTACTCATGGTGATAGCAGCCTGAATTCCTGAGTGTATAATGTGGGACTGATGGGAATAATTCATTGCAATGTTGTAGCCTGATTTGGCATTTCAGATCTATAATATGAGATGCAGCGGCTGTAAAAGCCTCCTTGAGGCAAAAGGAAGAGATGTATATAAGAGGAAAAAGGTTGACATTAAGAGGAAGAAGATGTTTCCAAAGGCCTGTGAAACTAGGAAGTCGTGTCAGCCTTATGGTTAAGAATATTTGGGGCTATTATGGGAGCTGTGCTGCGGTGCTTAGGGACCCATTGCAGCCTGGAGGAGAGGCCGAACCAAGAGGAGCACAGCTGAGAGAAGAGCACATCCACACTGTCCTCTTTGCCTTCGCTGACATTGGCGTATGCAAACTTTCAGTGTAGTCTGAAATGGTCTTCTACTTGAGTTGCACAAAATATTTCTCTGCTATAGTAATCATAGAATCATAGAATCATAGAAAGGTCTGGGTCGGAAGGGACCCCAAGGATCACAGAGTTCCAACCCCCCTGCCACAGGCAGGGCCACCAACCTCCTGGCCTGGACCTACACGAGGTTGCCCAGGGCCCCGTCCAACCTGGCCTTGAACACCTCCAGGCATGGGGCATCCACCACCTCTCTGGGCAGCCTGTTCCAGCACCTCACCACCCTCTCTGTAAAAAACTTCCCCCTAATATCTAATTTAAACCTTCCCTCCTTCAGCTTCAATCCATTCCCCCTTGTCCTGCCATTTTCTACCCTTTTAAAAAGTTGATTCCCCTCCTGTTTGTACGCTCCCTTCAGGGACTGGAAGGCTGCAATGAGGTCCCCCCGCAGCCTTCTCTTCTCTAGGCTGAACAAGCCCAGCTCCCTCAGCCTCTCTTCATACGGGAGGTGCTCCAGTAATATTTCCATTAAAAAAAAAAATTTAAAAATCCAATAACAGCTTTCCTGGCAATGTGAATAGCATAAATGTATGGCCAGTTTTAAGGCATTTGTCATAACCTTGGTCACAACACACTAGTCGAAATGTGATCTGTTTTCAAAAAGCCAAAACATTTTTTTTGTTTTTGAGGTGAAACTTAGGGGGAAAAATACTTCAGAAATGTAGAATTTGCTATTATTTTTAATCTGTTCATACATCACAGTGTTTTGGTTGGGGTTTCTTGGGGGTTTTTTTGGATTTTTTCTTTTTCCTAAGTGCTTTCCCTCACAAATGAAATAACGTAAATAATGGCTAATGTGTTGATTCTTCTTAATTTTAAACAGAAAAATATTTGCCTGTGCTTGAAGTTAAGACTCAGCATACACAGCCCTGGCACTAAAAGGGACATCTTTAAATCTTAATGCATGCTTATTCTTTCAATAAGGACTGAATGATCTTTAAAAATGAGAAAGCTACATCAGGAGGTTTGACAAGGTTCATTAAAGTCCAATTAGAAAATTCATTTTAACACTAGGCATCCTGTCCTTTTTATCTCCCAAGCAACAACAATGAAAGTTTCATCACATACAAGTAAATACATATTTAATATGTATTATGGAAATAAATAATCTTCATGTTTAATTCATCTCCTTGTATAATAATTGATGTCTATTAGGGATTCTGACCAGGCATTAGGTAGGACCAGCTTCATCATAATCCAGTGTCACATTGGATATGTGATTCTCAGTTGTCCATAGTAGGGATTTTATCAAGTGAATTGAGATAAAAATTATTTTTGGAAGAGTTATGAAAGATCTTTTTTTAAGAATTCATTTGTTTTCTGAGCAGTGCAGCCTTGGCACACACTCAAAAACCCATGACTTAGCACCTTTACATTGAGGGATTTTTAATGGTTCTTTTAACTACTTCTGCAAGTTTTACTCATTTTAGGATCATATTGTTTTCAGTTGTTGGTTCTCGGCCATGGGGAATAACCTCCCCCCCTTGCTCCCAATATTGTGAAAATTGAAATTTCCACTTGGTTGGTTGATTACAGAGTATGAGTTTTATGAGACTCATAATGATGTGGACACTTACAACTTCAGTAAATCCAGATGTAAAATTCAAGGACTGGGCAGCTCCTATGGCTCTTAAGGCTGCTCTTAATTCTTTTTTCTGCACCATATGAACCTGCCAAGCACACAGCATCTGTTATGCCATGGTAGATGTGTGGAGCCAGTCCTTTTCCCCAGCGCTTGCCCTTTCCCTGGCACCGTTTCCTCTGCAGTACAGCTTATCTGTGTGACATCGTGCAGCCTTCTGAAATTGTGCAAAACCTTTAAATGAAGATCGTATTTTGGACTGAATGCAGGCGTGAGGACTGGGGTGATGGCTTTTCGAAGTGCTGGATTGTGGCTGGTCAAACACGGCATTTGAGTGGCCCATGCTACAGAGGAGATACTATGTGCCTGCAAGATTATTCATTAGAAAATGATTGGGAAAGGTAAATGAGTTCTGTGATACTTTTAAAATTGCACTTATCACAATTCCATGTGATTCATGTGAAAGGATTCCAGGAACCTTAAAATATAGAAAGCAGAGTTTTATATGAGCAAATCATACAGCAGGTAATAGCACTTTTCAGGGAAGGAGATGCCCATTGTGCTCTCACTTTAAGTCTTTGCCATAATGCGTTTAGGAGAGTTTTTAATTCCCAAATTGGTGATGTTCAAAACTTTGCTGGAAGTTGCAGCTACTCAGTTCTTAGTCCTGTGGCACAGGTCATTAGGGACTGGAGTGTTTTGCCTACCCCACAAGAAATGTATTTCTATGTGTTTTAAATATTATTCATTGGTACTGACCTTGCAGTAACAGTATTTCCCAGAGGAAACTTGAGTTTTAAGGCTTCATAATTTTCAGTGTAAATCACTTTGGAACTCTACATTAAAGGGGAAAACCCTCACAAGATTTATATCACAACTGTATTTATAAAAATAATCTTCTAAACTGACTAATAAATAGGAAAGTCTGCAGAGAACTCCTTAACATCTAAAACCAAGTCAGACCAGTGACTCAGATATTATTAGTTGTTATTGCTTAGTGTTCTTAAAGAACTTTCTCTGAGACTATCTTGAAAGATTAATAATTACCTGAAATAAGCAGCTAGGTCTTAAAGCTAACCATGCAAAGTGTAGTCTCATAGCCTTTAAACATTAAATAAGAATTTTGCAAAGGCAGTGGCTGTAATGGAGGCCCTGGTATATGTTTCTTCACCCCTCTGTGAGTGCTCGGCCAGTTATTTTGGTGAGTCCCACCTGAAGGGACAGAAATAAGCACACCCAATTTAGTAGAAATGACTCAGTAACTTCTGGATGGTGACAAAATTAGACTTGTGACTATGAACTCTTGGGGTAAGTACACTTGATCATTCCTAAACAATCGTCTTAAATGCAACCCAAATGTTTCCTGCTGATAGAAATACCACTTCCTTCATTTTGCTTATATTCAGAATCGGTACCTTAGACGGTACTGCAGCTTGGACAGTGCGTGTAATTCTGTGAAGAAAAGAGCAAGCTAACATGGAATTTGTTCTTCCCTGTGATACTGTTTGGAGGTTCACCTCTCTTTTTGCTGCCTGTACTGCTGTCACCCAGGATTAAAAGCTGTAGATATCCAAAGGCTGCAGTGAAGGCTTTCGCTGACTTGGATGAGGACTGCAAAGATGCATCACAACAGTGTGGGCAATCATTTCTGGGAAGATCATGAAAAAAATAAAGTATGGCTAATGGACCTGAGTTCCTCTCTCTTCCCTTTTGGCAGTCATTCACAGTAACACAAAGTAAGTATGAAGCCTGGTGCCAAGACAAAAAGCTGGTGATTTACACTTGCTTTAAGAGATCCTAAAGCCAAGAGGGATCTTGAAGGGCTTGCCTGAATTAATTCCTATTTGAACTAAAGCTCAAAGCTTAAGCCAGACCTTGCAGGACTGCAGCTGCCTGCACCATGGCCGTGGCACCAGGGAGCTGAGCTCACAGACTGCCTTTGTTGGGCTTGGGTTCAGCTGGGCACCTGGGCGAGCCAACCGTCAGGCTTGTGGGATGGCTTGCATGCTCAGACCCGAGCAGGGGGAGTGCTTGGCTGGATGGGGCCATGAGGAGCTCTCCTCAGCTGCCCTGCATTTGCTGGCCTACAGGCTTCACTGCCAGCCAGAGGGGTGGCATCCTGGTTTGTGGGGATGAGCCTTACTGAGCACCTGGACCTTCCTGAGACCAGCACAGGTCATGTTTGTGATGCTGAGCGGAACAGACATGGCAAAATCACCCGGCCAAGTAGCATGCAGAGAGTTTTCCGACTTTGGCAAGCAGGTCAGTGGGTTCCAGTGAAAAACAGAGACTGAAGGAGTGGGTGTTTGAGCCTGGTGAGGAGCTGAGATGTGCCTGATATCCTGCTCAGCCCAGGTGCTGTATCCTATTTTGGATAAGACCCCTTTGCTCCTGCAAATTGGTTGTGTGAAGGAACTGGGCTACATTTCCTGCCCCATCTGCTTCAGTGCCATTGAGGATTAAAGTTTTGGATCTGTCCTGTGCTTATTCTTGCTGATAGTGTCCTTCAGATCAGTTCCATCTTCAGGGGGTGTGAAGTGTAGTGGGTTGGTTTGTTTGTTTGTTTTTCTCTTTTTAACTTAAACCTGATATTTCCATTTAAAATCAAAACATTTGAAATAATCCCCTTCAGAATTAAAATGACATCTCATCATTTCTATGTTAAGATTTAAACCCATCATAATATCTTAAATTTACATAAAACCAATATTTAAGCATTAGTTGTTTTCTATTAATGTGTAAAGAAAGCTACAACCAGGAAATTCTCTGTGTAAAACCATGAAATTATGTTTAATTGCAAGCCATTTTAGTTCAGAAGAGCAGCTGTCATCAATCCTTTTTAGGCAAAGTTGTAGGTGAAGTGAGATCTCTTCTAGCCCTTTGGTCATATTATGACCAGCAACAATTAGCTCAAGTCACTAATTATGGAGATAATTTTCTTCGTATGATGACTCTCATTTAAATGCAAATTATGTTTGATGTTTTCTTTTGTAGCCAGTGCACCTATGAAAATATTTTTTTTCTGTATTGTTAATTGAATTCCAGGCTCGATCCAAAAGCACTTAGAGACAAATTGCAGGTAAAATTAATCATCTAATAAATAGGAAATGTAAAAATTAGGAAAAAGTATAGTTGTTAACCATAGTGTACTAAAAAAAAATTGAAGTTACTGTAATGACACAACCAGTGGTAACTGTTACCAGGCAATCAGACACAGTCTTTTTCTTTGGGGCAAGATTAACAGGTAGCTAGGATTATACACTTGGGTTAACATCCGTTACTTAAATGAAAATGTTTTAGTTGCAGTCAGTGGTTCCTAGGGCAAACCTCTATTTAGATAATAATTCTGCTTTGCATAGTGTTCCCTCTAATGTTTTGTGCTCTCTAAATGCCCGAGTTGGGTTTAGCATGCATTGCGTTGGGGGTGAAGGGGGGAGCTGACGCCACTCTCATCTTTCTCGTTGCCAGAGCAGCAGCTCCCTTCCCTCCACCCACCCCGATCCCCGGGCTGGGGGCGGTGGGTGGTTCATGGGCTGAGGTGTTGGGCTGAGTATCTGGTCTTAGGGGAAGGGAGAAAAAACCCTGGCAGTGCACTGATACAAATAGCTTTGTCAGTGGTGGATTTGGCTCCATCTTTTCAAGGGACGGGTTTTTTTCTCTGTTACAGAAAAGGAGCTAAAGACACTGGGGCCCTTTTCTGTTGGCCACAGGGTGCTTGTGTGTCAGGGACAGAAAGCAGCTCCTGACCTGGTAAAATGTGGGCAGTCCCCTTGAACCTTGCTGGTGATGAAGGGATGTCTTCTGCTCAGAGGCATTTCAGGAAAGGAGTGTTCTCTCCTGTTATTCAAGGAACCCATTCCCTTTCTTATGCAAAGCATATAGTAAAAGTAACAGAAAACATCATTAACCTTCCTTTCATTTTGGGAGGAACTGGTTGACTGCACTAAAGTTATTATGAGTGATATATTGGATAACAAACAGGAATGCTAATTGGAGACAATGTCAGAGAAGTGTCTGAGGGACAGAGTGAAAGGTGTTGCTTGCATCTGTCTCATTCGCCGTCTAAAGGACTGCAGTAAAAAGGAAATGACAGAGGGCAAAGCCGAAGCCATGTAGAATTGTGGTGGGTTTAATGTGTTTGCTGTACCCTACCTTGGTGACAGACAACCTGCCACTTTGCACCCAGTTTTATTTCAGTCCAGAGCCGACTTCTACAGGATAAAAATTCAAGTGTGGTGAACATTATTGCATGTTTTTTCTGGCTGCAAAAAAAAAAAAAAAGCTTAATCATTCACCCTTTGCTCTGCTCTACTCTATTTCCTAAGAGTGTTCTATAAAATCTACATATCCCAAATTGTCCATGCTGACTTTTTAATGAGGAAACAGTGATGTGCTCATACCTTGGGAATTCAGATGACACCAATTGAATTGGTATAACAGATTGAAGTTAGATGGATGGCAAATTGAAAATGCTCTCTTGGTCTATGCTACTCTGAGTCGCTTAGTGTCCACTGGAGAAAATGCAGTTCTGTGTCAAAATTGTGCTCTTTCTTATCAAAAGATGAAAATGAGAGTTAATCTTCTGCCCTCATGTGAATGTGTTTGTGGGATTTGCTCTGTTGTGGGGTTGTGAGTTGTGCCTTTCTGGTGAGTTGTTTTTTTCTAGATCACCAGGTGTGCTGTTGGTTACAAACTAGAGGTTTTAAAATGAGGCCTCTAGAGATATCCAGCCATCTTTTTACTATCCTCTTACATGACATGAAGACATTCAAAGGAAAACTGAAAGACATTTTCTGTAAAATAATAATATTTTCCTTTGCTTTAGTTTGTAACATCCAGTATTAGTGAAACAGAGTTTGAATATTCTTTCATTCTGTTTTTTGGGGGTTCTGTTTTCTGGTTCCCAGTTCAATCCCATTTAAGCAGCTCTGGGGTAAGGGGCAGATATAGCCCATCCCCCTGCCTCTGGTTCTCTCTCAAACCAATGTGCAGAACCATGCAGAGGAAATGTTATCCAGTACAGTGTCTATATCGTGGTCAAAATGCAACTGCAGTCTTTGCAGTCATACTTTCAAAGATTAGAACAAATACATGTAACATTTTTAATTGTTTCTGGACTAAGAGAGAAAAAGACTTGCAGCTGAATCTCAGATTTATAACCTTTGCAGTTCATTCTTCTTTAGTTACTTCTTTCCAGGATCTGTAACCACTGTATTGTCCTCTTTTCTGTCCAACGCTTAATTACATTAGTTCACTGACAGACTATTATTAAAAAACTGCGGTCTGGTTTTCTAATTAAACATGTGTAATGGTTTTGTTCTCAGTCCTGGACTTTAGGCATCTAATGTGTTGCTTTCCAATGTCTTGCATCTTTCATGTATCTTTTCCCTTCTCAGACATGTTTGCGATGGGAGGCCCATCACGCTGGCTGTGTTACGATAGGGTTGGAAATGCCAAGTATAAGGCTCTTCCTTCCTGCAGAGGAAGTGGGCACGTGTTTTTGCTGTATCTGGCAACAGGCCGGAGTTGCCCAGGGCACATTCTGTTTTTCTGTGCCGTTCTGCAGGGTTGCCTTCTACGGTGCGGACAGCTGCACGCTGGCTTCCTCACATGTCCCGTCAGGCTGTGTTTCCCACACACAGCCTGTAGCGTGCTGTGCCCTCCGGTGACACCCAGTTCAGTAACCACGGACATCTCTGCCTCCTACACGCACACGCAGCTTGAGGAGGACGTACTGAAACAGGCGTCTTCAGTGTGGGGACGTCCACTGAGGTGGATGGGCAACCCCTCGGTCTTCTTGGGTTTACTTAGTACCAAGGGAGTCCATGGGTAGGATTAAGATATCATACCCTCATGCAAGGAACATATTTTTTTTCTTAAATGGGATTGTAACTGGATCATTTTAAAAGAATAGTGTGAAGTCAGCATAGGAGACTTTTTTTAGCTAAAGCCTCTCTGAGGCTCCTTCGTCAGACCCAGGAGAAATCCAGTGGGCTTAAAGTTAGAGTTTTGCCTGTGGAAGGAAGGTGTGGAGAAACTGGACTTAAAGTAGAAATTAAAATGTGAAAAAAATGAGTAAACCCCTGTTCTGTGTCTCAGTCACAGCAGTTTAAAATTTATTTTAGTTCTCAATGTTGTTTTTTTTTTTTTTTTTAAAGATGATTCTGAGTAATTGTGTAGCAGTGCAACTATAGTGCTAAACTTGGCCTGCAATACACTGAAAGATGTATTAATAATGGTACAGAATCTTAAATGCCCTGACATTAACCTGCTACTGCACTGGCTTTAAACATTTACACATTTCAGGGGAACAGCAACTTAATTCTTAATTAAAATCACTAGGCAAATGCAGATTATATTTAATTTAAATATTTATAGAATTTGTTTAAGCTTGCAAAATAGATTAGATGTTGAACAGGAAAACTACTAAGATCTGAATGATAATTTTACTTCTAAGCCTAATTAAGAAACTAGTCAGGAATACAGCTAATAAGTTGCTGTTCTTGAGGAAATATTTTATAATGAGTATACAGAGGGCCTTTAAAAATGAGTATGCTCAAGTAAAAAGGATAGTTCAGAAAAATTTTATTACTTCTGATAGTATTTTAAAATCTTGCACCATCTCTTTGCTTTCTGGGAGTTGCAATTCTTCCTGTTATACTGAATACAACTGGAAAAAATGTATAGTGAACCAAAGAGCGATGAAAACACACCAAAATGACAGTCCACTTGATTTTTATAGTGCTTAACATCTTAAATTGAAGCACACAACCAGTTATCCCAGTTGATTTTAATTGATCAACACATACAAAGTTAAGCATGTTTGTAAATGTTTTCAGAGTAGAAGTATAATCTTGCATAAAGAACATTATTACAGTCTTAAGGATGTTCCTCTCTTTAATGAAATTCTTCGCATTAAAAATCTATCACAATCTTCCCCCCAGCAATATTGTTCTGGTAATCTAGTATATCCTTAGACCCAGCATTTTCTCCAATATGGTTCAGCCATGAATAAAAGCACCAAGGCTTTGTCAGGGACAAGTTCAAACTCTTGGCGCTCAACTCTGGTTTTGTCAAAACCAGTTTTATACCCTGCTACACGTTTTCATTTTCGGAGACACCTTCTCTATTGCATTTGTCTGTCACATACCCAAAGGTGATCAGATCCTACAGGCTTTAGGATGAATTAATGTAACTGTAGGTTGCGAAAATGTTAAAGTTGCCCAAATAACCTGATATCTATGAAATCTTTCAGTATTGGGTTTGAACCTTCTGGTAATCTGTTTGGCAGTGTCTCACATTTTTCAGTGAGGTTGAAAGGCTTCTTGTGCCTTTCATACAGATGTTTTGACAGTACCTCTTAACTTGCCTTATGGTCTTCCATTGGATTTTATTCTGTATTATGAAGCCTGTAAAAGCTGCAAGATCTTTTCTGGTTTTCCTTTATAGGGCTATTAAAAGTTACGTGAATTGTTTTAGATTGTATTTCCTGTCTATTTGTACACTGCTGTTTAGGCTGGAATATAACATATGTTTAATTTTTTCTTGGCCTTATTTCATTTCATTCCTTGCTTCACTGCATCATCTGTCTTGTTAGTCCATAAATCTGATCTATTCTAATCACAATAAACTCTCTGTTTCCCCTAGCTGCGCATCACCAGCAAAACTAGTCAGTTTGAAAATCACATTCCTGAAAGGTCATTTTATAAATGATACAAGAGAAGGCATTGAGCAACACTGATGCTTAAGGCCAGGACCTTGTCACTTGTCTTAGCCTCAAAGCAGCTGCTGCAGCCTGTTCTCTGTTCATAGGCTGATCTTGGTAGCTATCGCGTGCTGAGGTGGTCACCAAGGTGAATGCCATTGGCCTCAAACTAGTAGCACAGCAAAATCTTCACTGTATGCAGACAGAGGTTTTGTGGTACTTGGAAACAGAAAGTGATGCAGAGTGAAGAACATGAAATGGCGGTTCCACCACAGGATCCTCTTATACAAGAACACACTGTGCAAGTCTCCTGTGCCTCATGCTTGGCTTTCTCCCGTCTTCCAAGAGCACCAATGAGTTCGTACTCGGTATGTCTATATGACAGAAGGTCATAGTTTAGCTGAGATCAGTTACATTCAGTAACTTTCCCCCATTTTCCATGCTTCAAGATGTCAGTGCCTCCACTATGCTCTTGTTTCTGTGCCGATCCTGCTTTAGGGCTGGTTTGGTGGCACAGACACTGCGAGCTGCAACGAACACGCTTCTGGTAACAGCCTTCCTTGTACTGCTGCTGCTTCTCCTCCTCCTTCCCACTCATTTAGCACTTTTGTATTGTATTAGATACCCAGAGGAAACTCTTGGGCAGAGATTTCCATCTTTCTTGGATGCCTATACAGCCTCTAGCAGAATGAAGCTTGGCTGGTGCTGCTTCAATGCTCTGGGATCTGAGTGTACAAGGTACACTGTTGAGTTTTGTAATTTTATTTTCTTAGGCTGTGCAGCAGTGGTGCTTTGGAGCAAGAGCTGTTCTGTTCCTCAAACTATCGTGCTCTTCCCTGGCCTGGGCTCCCATGCTGGACTGACTCCCCTTGCCAGCTCTGTTGTGTTCAGAGATATGTGTAGTGGCTCATGGCCACGATTCATGCTTGCAAAAGGATACTATTGACTGTCTGGGATAAATGAATTTGAGATTCATGAATGAGAAGAACAGGATGAAAGCTAGATACTAGTATTTATTTTTCTTTAATCCCACCTTCTTGTTTTTCATTTCTTTCTGATGTTTCAGACAAGTGTCTGATGATGCTGTAGACATAACCAGAGAGAATAAGTGGAGAAATGTGGCAAATTTTGGTTGGATTACTGAAGGGCAGCTTCCAAAGCCATGTGCTACTACTACAGCAAAATTCAACTCTGCTGTTTCATAGAGGTTTTAAGTAATTAATTATAATAAAATTATTTATTTAATTTTATGAGGTTTAGTAACTTTTTAATGACCTTTTGATTTTGTTTCTATTTGTGGGTGACTCAGATTACTTATTTTTCTAGCCTGAGGATGCTGCAACCTCATGTGTCATGTTATACTGGCTTTGATAGTCCACTGCTGACTGTAGAAGGTAGAAATCCTCCCTGTTGCACAGAAATATGCTTTTATATTCCTTTCTGCTAATTTGTCAGATAAGATACTTTAATTACCAAAGTTAATGCTTAAGGATCTGACTGCTGAAAAACCTTGGTGATGGGTTAAAGCTTCCTGGCTGGAGCTGGTTTGTTGTATTTGCAGAGGACAAATTCAAATGAGCACGAGTTTACATCAGTTGAACCTGGAGAAGAAACTCAGATGTAAACCAGACTAAATAAACAAATAAGGTGGAGTGGAGAGTGGTGTGAATTTTTGCTGGTGTTTGTGTGACAAAAGCTGCTCCTATTTGAAGCTGTTAGTTGTGGGCAATTTTTGCTTGGTGTTGTGAGGTTTCAATTACCCAGAAGTATGTTTGATGACAAAATACTAAAACCACAACAAATTCTGAGTAAGCCACAGCTGACCAAGTCATCCAATTAATAGGATTTTTATCTAATGGACTCATTTAATGGAGATGCTTGAAATGTATTGTGTAGAAGCCACAGATAGATTTAAATTTCAAGGAGAAAGATCATTCTTCATTCCCCCCTCTCTCTCACTCTTTCTCTCTTCCCCAGAGGTCTCCCTGGTGTATTTGGGTTTCCTCCCTCGTGAGCAGTCCAGCTCAGTGCCACCCACAAGTGCAGAGTGCTTCGAAAAGAGCCCACTGAAGGCATGCTAGCAAGACCCCGAGTCACAGGCAGAGCAAACTTTACTAGCTTGTCACTATACACTGGCCTCAAATCCTCTTTGGAGCAGCTACCAGAGGGGCTGAACTTTGCTGTTTCCTGCTGTGCTGCCTGAGACCTTTTCCATGATAGCAAAGGCTGATGGAAACCTGTGTCTAGGTGGCACCACGTGAGAGTGAGATACTCACCCTGCTCCCTGCCAGCCTCTCCCTGCTTTGCTCCCTGCCAGCAGCGCTGCGTCACCACACACCAGCTGTGCAGGCGGCTGCAAAGAACTTCCCTCCCTGAGCACGGGTGGTCTCTTTCAAGACAAAAGTAAGTGTGTGTTGGTTAGTAAATGCTGGGCAAATGTATTACTGTATGTTTGGATTAAAAAAAAATGCTGCTCCTTGGGGACAAGTGAGGGGGAGAGGGCAGTCCAGAAGTCTGGCATCAGCCAGGTTGGCAGGTCTGGGAAAGTGCCAATGCCAACCCACTTTCCTTTAATTAGCCTGGCAAGGCACCTTTTCCAGATGAGGTGAGATGAGGTGAACCCAAGACTTTCTTTAGGAAGGTGTACTTGTTTTAAAACATTTTGTTAGGAAATACTGCTTCTGACTTCTTGTAACTTTTAACTAGCCCCAGTTCATTTCTGCCTTTGTTTTAAATTGAAAGGTACTTACCCTAAGCATTCTCATCAGCCGAAACCATTGCTAGGTTCATACACAGAATAGTTCAGTGTTCATCTGTCTCATTCTTTCTGTATAAGGTGAATCTCAAGGGACTAAAGCTCTGAACCAAGTGGTTTCAGGCTATTCATCTGGAAAACAGAGCCACTTAGACCTTTGTGAAGAAAATAATTTAGTAATCAGTGCAAGAGACCTGTCTCTAAGCCAACCCATTTGGAAAAATTGCCAGTGTAGTAATTACTATCATTTTATCATAATAATACTGATGAAGCCTTTCCATTATTGCCAGCATTTCTTCTTCCCTGCAACTACAGGACTGAGCTGGACCTCTTCCATGGTCCTGCATTAGAAATGCTTTATAGGTTGGGATTGACACTGCAGAGCTGGACGTCGAGCAGACACATTTTTCTGAGAGTTTTCCTGCAGACCGATGCAACTAAACCCATTGGGAAGTGAGGAAGACATTGCTGCCGCACTGCTGGCAGGGCAACAAGTGTTGCCCTCCCAGCTCTGTACATCCTCCCTCTGGAGCTGGGAAGGACCCAGGTCTCTGTTCTGGTGTACGAAGGGGAAGAAGGGGACAGATAAGTGTCTGTTTGCCTGTACCGCGCTGCCTGCCAGCCCGGTGTCCCTGGGAACACACCACTGGTCTCCTACCCTACCCCCCAGATGCACCGATTCTAGGTAATCTCACCCAAACACAGAAGTTTCTCACCCTCTTGTAAAGTATCGGTGGATCAGTGTTTCTGTGCGTTCTGCACAGAAGGCTGTTATTTCTTCTGGCAGGGGTGGAAATGATTCGTTAGAATTTGTATAAAAAATTATGACAAAAAAACTATCTGGTGGAGAAAGTAAGCCTTAAAAGCACTGGCCCATTATTGCTTGTAGATTTTCATAGTGAAGATTTGTAATTTTGGAGACAGTGACTGTTTCTGTGAAATATCCATGGTTGCTGTCTCATAGTAAAACTGTTGTGAAGAACCACACAGGTTGTTTCTAGGGGAGCATTTCTCCCTGTGATGGCTGCAGTAGAATTGCTTCATGCTTCTCTCAGGAGACAAAGAGCCCCCTAACCTAGTAGTGTGCTCTGTGTGATCATCTACAGCATTTACCAACTGCTAATCACCCAGTGGATGTAGGTTAGGATGTCCTAACATCAGTGTTCAGAGACCAAGAGGAAGGGAAGCCACTTCCAGCTGGATTTTATACAGAGCTATTTGTCTCGGAAAGTGCTAGCAGATTTAAATTACTGCTGCTGTTGTCAACAAGTTCCTCCTGCATGTTCTGTAATGATTAAGGTCCTCAGAGGTTTTGGATCACTTATGTTTCTCAGTGTAGCTACAGATTGTGAACATAAGGGTTGCATCAAGTATATTAAATAATAAATTTTAAGGCAGGAGTTCCTTTCCTTCTCTGTACTTTGGGTAGAAAAAATCCTGCTGACTCCACATTTCTTGCTGCTGAAAATGATAACCTGGTCAGGTAGCTAAACGTTAACTTGAAGTTTGCCAGCTTTTTCACTTGACATACAATTGCTCTTAGAAACAACTGCTGCCTTGCTGCTACCAGTGCCAGAAAGCATTTTATTTGATGACTTAATCAACGTGTTATTCTATCAGGAACCATTTGTGGATTCAAATACAGATGTCGGATGATAATTTTTGGGGAAAAAAAGAAAAAGTTAATTTCCTTGAAGTCAAAACATGCTCATCATAAAACAGCCCATGTCCTATTCCTGTCCAAACTATGCAGGGCAGTGACTTCACTCTTATTATTTGCAGAAAATTTTCTGAGAACATGATGGCTGAAAAAATGGAGCCAGCTCTTTTTGTAAATGTTAAAATTCCATCCATATCTCTTTGCAGTTTATTCTTTATTAGGCCAGCTTTTTTTTGTAAATGTTAAAACTCTATCCATATCTCTTTGCAGTTTATTCTTTATTATATGTTTGCTTTCTGTACAGACTGAACCATGCAGCAGCAGTTTGAGGTTCATCTTTCAAAAACTCGAGAGTTAAAATGAAGTGACAAAGCCTTAGACCTAGCTAATATGGACAAACGGTAGTATCTTCTGAACACTTTTAGTTAGTTCTAAAAAGGAAAAAATAAAATGAAAAAATACATATAGTCTTGGACTTTTTAAAAGTGGTTGGACCTGAAGGAATATCTGTGTGGAAATTGGTTGGGGAAACTTCTTGCAGCATCACAATTTTGTAAGTATATGGAGCAGAAACAAAAAACTGCAAACAACGAGTCCAGTCCTTATGCTCCAGTGGAGTGATGAAGAAATGTAGCTGGTATGTGAGCTGTTCATTAAACCCAAGGGGAAACAACGGACACTTGGAGTTTTCCTTTCCAGGCAACAGTATAGATTAGTGCAAGGAAAAATCCAGCAAGACATAATATGAATTGCTGCTTTTCCTACACGATTCATTTCTGATGTTTGTGAGAATGACCTGGGGTTCCATCTCTGTTCCCATCCTATTCTCAGGCTACACATACAGTTAACCCATCACTTGTTGCTTCATTGTATGAAGATTCCTGTGTTCTGCCAAGTGATGTTAGTAGGAAACCAGTGTTTCTAGGGAACAGAAGCAAGCTGGAAATGCTAATCCCTTCTCCTTTTCCTCCGTATAACACCCACACGTTTGCCAGTCTCTTTTTTATCACCAGGTACGTAGAACCAGACGTGTTATTAGGGTGGAGCAGAACAAAGCAAGCACAGGCCCTGCCTTCAAATCATGAAATGCCTAGGTTTAAGTCTTTAGGGAATCTGGACAGTGCTGATTTGCCAAAGAGCAGATCCTAGGTACAATATGCCCATTACCAGAGAAATCATGTCCTTCTGACTTGTACCCAGCTCGATAAATGATGCCTGAAACACGCAGTCAGACCTCATTACTCTCCCTTGATTTGTGTCTGTGCTCAGCAGTGTGGATGGGTAGTTTTCTCTCTTATCTTTTTAAGAGTTTATGGACTGCAGAATAGGTGTTGCTTGTCCATTGTGAAAGTGGATGAGCTAAATATTTACCCGTGCTTTGTTTCTGTACCAACAGTAGTGCCTGGAAGTGGGCTACTGAGTTTCAGGTTTGTTTTGTGCCTTTCTTTTGTTCCAGCTCCCTACCCATAGCGAGGCCAAGTCAATCAGAACATCAAGAGGGTTCAGATTACTAATGTGCTCAGCATTTACAGATCTTGATTTCTTTGAAAAGAGAAAGGAGGATGCATCTTTCTGCTCCATTACAAAGACCTATGGTTTTTATGCTGAGAAGAATTTTGCTTGTTTGTTTGTTTTCCCCTGGAAATAAAAGTCATTGAAACTCTTTATGGCTGCACTGAATTAAAAGTTTCTGCTGATAGGTATTTCGATAATACTGCAAGCAGCCAATATTCGGTGATTCCAGAAGAGGTATTTTAATCAAATTTTCAAATTTGGCTTCTGCTGTTCTTGAGCTGGTATTAGACACTTCAACAGATCCAGTATATTCAGTTTTTTGGGGGCCATGTAAAAAGGTACAGTACAATTAATGTTATTGACTTTTGACTTGGGAGAGCATGTGAGTTTGATTACATGTTACATTTTCTTTTGAAAGGCATTGCAATTTTTTCCTTTCACAAAAATTCAGATGTAACAAAGTGAAATTCAGCTTTTCATTAGATATGACCCTTTATTACCTGGGCTTGCTTCTAATTGTGTTGCTGCAATTACATTGTGCTTAGAGTAAGTGTGACCAAACCCAGGACTTGTGTTTATCCTGAAGACCTTGATAGGAAGCTTGCTTTGCATGTCTCAGAAGAGTTAACAGTTCTTTTTTGAATCCTGACCTATGTATAGTTTAAGTACTAATTTAGCTGCTAGACTGCCCCAAAGCTTCAGCATTAATTCAGGAGATAATCAGTAATCCTGGCTTTCACAAACTTTCGTAAGTTTACAGAATTATAGAGCTTTCTCTTGCAAGAGAATTTCGTGATCTTATTAACAAGGAAAACAGGAAGCTTAAAGCTGGCACAAAAACAGGTTTTATTTTTTTAATTTCCAGCGTCTGATCATAGCGTGCTTCCTCAGTTTGCAAGCAAGGACATGAAATGCATCTCATTCACAACAGCAGAAAATTTGCCCCAGCCTCTGCTGGGGAGACTTGCTGTCCTTAGGCAGTCATATTTCTTCTCTCCTTTCTTTACTCCCCAGCATCTTCCTGACTCGGACTGCCCAATTATGTCCTAATTGGCTCTTTCTTTTTATTGACCAGCACTCCTTCTGAATGGGGGTCAGTGCTAATGTGTTTTCTCTGCTGGATATGCTTGAATATTTTTGTAGCACTTTTGAGTCAAGCTATTGAAAAAAAAAAAAAAAGGAAAGAAAAGAAAGAAATAAATCCCAATTTATCCAGTTTGTGGATAAGCAGGATTTAAAATGTTGCAATTTGCTTCATAACTCTCTATAATGAGCGGGGGGG